>BMAO01021709.1:0-66560 GCA_019973975.1 Trichonephila clavata
CTTTACTCAGCAACTTTACTCCCGGTCTTTTCTCTCCCATCTTTCTTATCCCTGCAAAATCTCGCAAAATGTCCTACTCGTCCACAATTAAAACATGTAACTGGTTTTTGGAAAGAATTTCGCTTATCGTATCCACTGCGGTTGTTAGATTCTTGTCTATATCCTTCACTCAATGTATGACATCTTCTATTGAACGTGCCAGGCCTTTCCCGATAGGAATTTCCATACGGTTGAGACGAAGTAGCTTTAGTGGCCTGATTATATTGCCTTGCGTTTTCATAATCATCTAACTTCTCAGCAAGATCGTCAACTGTGACAATTCTACCCCAATCATCAATAAAATGTTGTTGTATATCCCTGGATACTTGTTCCTTCATCTGTTCTACAATGACAAGTTGTTTCAGACTGTCAAAATCGTAGATATTTAGTCCCGAAATCCACTTATTAAAATAGTTCGCCAACTCAAATCCAAAATCCCGCCAAGTGTACTCGGTCGATTTACAATGCCTCTTAAATTTTATTTTAAATGCTTCTGGGCTCAATTTAAATCTTTTTAATAACATACTTTTTATATGCTCATAATCATTTGCCTTTTCCTCAGGTTCCCTGGCAATCAAATTCGCCATTTCTAACGGCAATAGTCCAACAAGATTCGTAACCCAGTCTTCTTCTTTAATATGAACTCTTCGTGCTTGTCTTTCAAACAGTATTAAGTAAAAACTTATATCACCTTCTTTAGGGTCAAAAGTACGCATTAATTTTTGCAATCCAACTGGTACGTGTTCTTGTATTCCTTCATTCTGAGAGTCCATCTCTCTCCTAAAACCATTATTCCTTATCGAAGCTTCTATCCTCAACTTTTCTAATTCATATTCTCTTTCTTGACGCTTAATTTCATCTTCTCTTTCTTGACGCTTTATTTCATCTTCTCTTTCTTGACGCTTTATTTCATTTTCTCTTTCTTGACGCTTTATTTCATCTTCTCTTTCTTGACGCTTTATTGCTTCTCTTTCACTTACTATTCTGTGCAGTAATTCTTTCGCGAACGCCTCTTCATACTCTTCACTTGCTAATATCATATTTTTTAAAGCAGAAACTTTCATTTCTTCCGTTACAGTTTCTCCTAATTCTTCCGCCAAACACTTCAAATCTACCTTCAAAGCTCTTCCTAAAAACGCCATTTTACCAACCGTTGGATATAACTGGAATTCACAATCTTCAAAACAGTTTCGATGTCGCCAAGCTTCACAACAGTTCGCAATTCTTATTCTTAAACCAATTCGAAATCCTCAATCTTCAAAACAGTTTTAAATCCTTAATCTTCGAAACGATTCGAAATCCATTGGGGTTTCCCCGCACAAATGTCAGCCGTGAACCCAATTCATACCAAAGAAAAACTAAACTCATCAGAGCAACATCAATTCACCATTTTTATTCCAGAGAAATCTATCTACTACATTCTTTTGGCTCCTTGCCAAAGACAAGATACACAAGCAGCTCGTTTAAGCCATTACATCATTACGTCACCAATGAGTAATATAATAAATTCACCGCGTGACCCTGACATACAGTAAAATACATTCAACGTGAAAACGCTTAAGACGAAATATTGGTTAACACGAAATAATACAACGGTCCCGACAAACTACTATGTATTTTCATGCATTTTTTTTTTCTTCTTCACGGAACGAAAATCGCTGAACACGAAAGATTTCCCTTCTGCGAATGAACAAAATACGGGAAACTCTACACGGAATGGACTACCCTTCTGTATCATTGGAAGAATTCGTTGCAGTAGATGGTGATAATGTGTGTAAAGCCTCAATTAGGGCAGGCAAAGAAATTTTGGAGTTAATTCAAATCTTAAAAATATCATTGATGCATATTCCGACGACGAAAATGAAATGAATATTGCAGATCCTGTTCCTGCATCATTCGAAATGAAGAACGTGATGAAAAGTATGGGCAGTTATTTAGACATACATTCCAATGGTGAAGCAAATAAAAAAAAAATGGATGACATCGAGCAATTTGTTGACGGTTTGATGCTAAAAAAAGACAATGTAAGGAAAAATATCAGATTATTTTCCAAAAAACTCAATAAATGTTTTGATTTTCAAAAAACTTGAAAATTGTGTAATACATCTCATCAAGTTCTTGTGAATGTTTTTGTTTCATTGATTTTTATTCATTAAATACATCCATATGTACACATCATGTAATATTATGTCTACTCTAATAAACCTTATTTTCTTGATTTTTTTTTTTGCAACATTCTTTAACACGAAAATGTATTTTAGTCCTCTCAGTTTCGTGTTAAGCGATTTTCCTTACATACAGCCTCTGACAATAAAGTTCGGCGAATAGTCCTTCGTTGAACTAACGTAGATGAAATATTAACGAAAATTACATTACTGTCCTGCAAAATAGTCACCTCCCATAACTACGCACCGCTGAGATCTGCTACACATGTCCTGGAAACTGTAAAAAGTCTTCTTTTGGGATGGAGTTAAAAAGCCTTGACACGTTTCGCTGGATGCTATAAATATCGTCAATATCAATAACACGTTTTTCTCATTCCTAAATTCTTTGTAACGATTTGTAGCTCGAATTTGCGTTTTTTTACACAAACTGTCGACGTCTAGTTGTATTGAATCATCTGCATTTCATATACTGCGTTAATTTATTTCTATATTTTGTTTTTATTGCCATACATTGAAAAATAATTTTAACTTAAATATATTGTTCAGAATGGTATTAAAATGTTAATAATTGTGTGAGGAACTTTTGTATGTTCTTTAAATTTGCAACCTAAAGTGTAGGAGCTGTGCCTGCTTAAATTTAGGTTTAAAAGTAGAATCTCTCTGTTGATATGTCAATAAGTTGTTCCCTTTTCCTTCATTGGCAAGTCTTCTGATGTATTCATGAAAACTTATTTTTCTCCCCTGGGAAATCTTATTAGCAGGTATAAGGTTTTTTTTTTTCGAAATGGAAAAAGATGCTTTGTTGCACAATTTTTAACATGTCTAAATTAATTCCATTCCATTTAATTTTGCAAAACATTACAAGGGTAAAACTATTTTGTAAAACCAGGATCGTAAACAATAGAATATTTAATATCTAGTACGTATATAAAGAAAAAACTTCTTAATATTATTAAATTATACTATAGTAAAAGTTGCAAGGAAACTATTAAAAAAAGAGGATGTCCGGCCTTGAATTCTTCCCCGTTGGACCAGCTTTGGGAAGCACGGCCTTTGAAATACTTATGGTCAAACAAACTCCAAAGAAAGTTTGAACCTATTTTATCTTCATACTTTTAGTTTTCTTTTCAAATTTTTATTTGGTCTCGTGGAAACCCAAGGTTTCGTGGAACACAGTTTAAAGACCCTGCAGAATATAAAATCCCCGCGAGATGTGAATGCACCTTTTATTATCTTCTATTGAATGGTGCTGCCATCTATATTTACGAAGAGAATGCAGCATTTATTAATTATTATTATTATTTTGAACCGTATTGGAACAAAATTTAAGACACTTATCAGCTGTTGAAATTTGAATGGAAATGATTAAAATCGGCTTATATTTTTTTTCAAAAAAAAAAAAAATAAATAAATAAATAAATAAACTTTCTCAATTTGGTGTTGATTCATATTCAGTCTTGATTTATGTTTGAATATCAATTCAAGAAATTTATATTTTGGAAAACATGGTAGAGACTCTGATATTTAATTCATTGTTAGATCATAAGACTTCTCTCATTCTCTTTGAAATACTATAAATTGAAGAACGAAAAAAAGAATACTTTTATGGAATATACTTATAATGCGTATAATGTACAGATATGCACATTCATTAACTATTGTATATATACATCTCTACAGATTATTTAATAATTACCTTCCCGAATTCAAAAAGCTTCCATTTCATTACTAATTAAAAACAGCTTTACTCATTATTAAGTATAGAACCTTTGAGTTTGTAGCTGTGGTTTCTACTGCTAGCTTGATAACGGTGACTTGAGTATAGACACGGCTGCGAATATGAGACTGGTTTATTTTTGTCGTGTCATGGGTTCGAATCCTAATGCCACTGAGCATTCGCCGGCGAGAGGGGCTAATGCTCGCTAAATATGTGAAAGCTCAATGGCCTCACATATGCGTGGGGATGAAAATTTATCGAGTGCGTTACTATATTAGGTATCGTTTTTATTACTAGATCGAGTTCCATTGGGCAGAGGCTCTCGTCTAAGATTGAATGCCACGTTAATACACATACCTCTCACACTTTTCTCTCTCTCGATTAAAATAAACACCCCCCCCCCCAGTTATTTAACGAATAATAAACCCCGAACAAATTAATTATTTCAGCAGCTGAAAATTTTTTAAAATTAGTTTACAGTAGAAAAAATTGGATTTAAAAAAAAATGACTTTTTTTTGTTTAGAACAGAAAAAGACTTCTCTTGTAAGCAGCAAATTTCGACGGGAAAGGGTGCAAACCATCATTAGATTATACAGGTGCACATGAGTCTTGAATAGGACATGAAATTGCTTTCTTATCTCATCCCAATCCACAACGCAGGGAAAATTTTAAGATTTTAAGAACTATGATACATTTAATGGCGGACTGCCTATCTATGCAACTGAAATTGAGGAAATTATTGATTTCTCGGAGCCAGTGAATAGCAATTCTAATGCATAAGTTGATAATGAAACTTCTATCAAAACTATTCCTGAGAGTCTAGGGCAGGGGTGGCGAACCATTATGGATTAACGTGCCATTTTTTCTAAGGAAATGTTTAATGAGGTACAGATGTGCCGTCAAAGAATTTTGACTTGCGATTATTAGGAAAATAATAAAATTAAGGACTAAGAACACAAAACTCTTTATTTACTACTAAAAATACCTTTTATACTGTATAGTTGTAAATGTTTTAGTTACGTGTAATTCAAGTTAAAGCAACATTAGTGTGACTTCTGTTGTTGCAGATTGGATGACAAATAACTTACAATCCTAATAAAAGATATTACTTTTAGTAGAATACATGCTCAATTGGAGTCTTCTGCCAATTAATTGGTTTTTAAGCAATTAATTATTTTTGCTATGGCTCACCCTTTTGACAAAAGAATTTGCGATTTGTTTAAAATGCCTTTTTACAGACGTGCTCCGCATACCACTATTTCAGAACATAATACACACACCGCTTTGCCACCTTTACTAATAATGCCATATTTCTAGAATCAAATTTGAAATTATCTGTTATTTGCCCTATTTATTCTTTTGCTGAACTAACCATGTTAAATAACACTTAAAAATCGTAAATATAACACAAATAAACTTTAAGACAGTTGTGTCAATGCAATTGACTATGCTATGCGTAGACAAACTTTGCATCAAAAGCAATTTTAGTCCACGACGTAACTAAGGCAAAGCAATAACAAACGAGTGTGCTCCCCGCCGCCCCGCGACCGATCACTCGCGTTTGCTCGTAATACTTCATAGTGAACTTTGTTATTTTGAAATAAAATGTCGCTGAAATGAAATTTTGTCGCTGGCGTACCCAAAATATTGTACAGCATGCCATAAAGGGCACGCGTGCCAATGGTTCGCCATCCCTGGTCTTGGGAATCCGGATCCTCCTCACCCTTAATTTTTTTCTGTTGTTTATAAACCTACGTATACAGTTAGTAAAGTAATTGCAAACAAAGTAACAATAATAAATGAATAGCAATTAAGTAATCTGTAGTAGAGTATTGCTCTTCCACGCCACAGGTCTGGGGTTCAAACACTTGGTTGGGCAAGGTCGATTCAGCCTTTCATCCCTTCTATGGTTCGATAAAAGAGTACCAAGTTTTCTTGGGAGCTAAACACTGGGGGGTTCGCATCAACTGGATCACCTGACCGCAATAACTGTTCATGCTCCTCAACGTCCCAAAGTCACGAATGCTGAGATGGGTACAGTGGGCCTTGCCCCTACAAAGGGCTGTTGCGCTACTGCGTTTAGTTTAGTTTAATTAATTAAATTAGTAACAATGTTAAATAATTTAATTTTCTTAATAATTATTTTATTAATTAATGTTAATTATTGATACAATAATTTATTTTTTACTGCTTTTTGCTCGTGGCAATTTATAAAATCAAATGACTGTTTGGCGGCTTATTGGATGGGATAACAGAATGGTGGACCTACGACTCCCCCCCCCCCCCAGAAATTTTTGTGTGCACCATTGAGCTCAGGCGTTGTAACTTGACCTTATTTCATAATTACGAGGTTCATCACCAATAGCGCTTGCGTCGTTAATAGACAATCCCTCATTCCTTGGAAAATGAAGTGAATGTTACAAGAGTGATATAAAATTCAGAAAAATTGGAAACATTTTTAAAAAATTGATATATTACCATAAGTTTCGGTTTTTATTAAAAAGAAATGTTGCATTTATTTTTTAAAAAAAATCCAAAAGAAAAATTCGAATGAAAAGTAAAGTGAGGAATTATAATGAAGATACACTGATTTATATAAATAATCTGTACTGAATCATTTAAAAGGGTTTTTTTTCTGTGCAGGCACATCATAGACACAATAAATTTTAAAACCTTACTTCGAGCTTTCGTACGCTTAACTTGTACTTTTATTTTTATACACCAACACTTTTTCTATGTTTCTGTTTATGAAGCTGAAAATCTGGTGCTATTATTGTCGAGAATCCTGAGAATTTTGGCTAGGTTGCATCTGCCAGGTTCCACATGCTACGTTGATGGTTAAGAATGAAAAATGATTCTATTGGGTGTTGAAAAATGAATTTAAAGAATCTCGTATTTGAAGGAACAAAGTTACATTGAAAGTACTTTTTAAGTATCCTTTTATAGATTTTTGTAAGATTTGACTGTCTGTTTCCTTAAAATAGTATCTATATACTGTTACTTTCATTTTACTTTTTAAAATATTAAATATTAAACTGGAAAATCATGAAATTATGAAAATGTGTTTTGCATAAACATCAGAAGAGAATATGCAATAAGTTGGCAAAAATGTATTCATTATAAATAAATTTTGGTTGGAAATAATTATTAGAAGGATATTTTTCGTTAAAAATGCCATTAAAAGTTTTAAATATTGTTTTCACATCAGAAATTATTTTACAGATAGTTGAGAAAGTTCTTTACTTTAATCAGTAATCCATTTTTATTGTTTATTCATTGAAGAAAAGTGATAGATATATATGAAGAAAAATAGCATTTTAAAGCATTTCTCGTAGTTGTAAAGCTCATTTAAATGCCCATTTCAAAATTTACTTTTGATTATTATTTTTTAAGGTTATCTTTTTTCCGATTGTAGTAAAAAATTTTGGAAATACAAAAGTGTAATTTTTCTAAATTGATATTAAATGAAAAAGGCGATTTTTGACCAAAATAAACAATTCCTACATCCAAACGTATGCATGATTCTTCAAGAATACTTTCCTTAACCAGACGACACACACAGGCATTTAAAGTTTGAAGAAATTATTTATTTGTATGTTTAATATGACGTTCTCTTTAAAGAAGAGCATTCAGAGTTTATTCTGGGAATATATACTTCATATATATGATATCAAATAAAACATTTATAAAATATTTGTAAAAAAATTCATTAATCTCCAATGAAATTCGGAAGATATTTACAATTAAATTCACGTCAACTCAGTGAAGTTCAAAATCATAAGAACATTGAAACGGGTAGAAAAAAAATGGCTAAAATTTAAAAAACAAACAAATAAAACTAGTATTATGACAATTTGATCACCAGACAATAATTTGGTTGTTCTTTGTTCTCCAAAAAAAAAAAAAAATTAAAAAAAGATTTCCAACAAAGGTTTTTTTCTTCCTTTTCTTTTGTTATTTGGGCTTTCCATGAGCATAACGAATTCAGTATAAATCTAATTTTAGATGTTTAATATCAATAGTTTATATTTTTCAACCGGCCTTTACAAAAGCCCTGGTTCTAAAGTATTAGAGAATTAAACAAAGTTATAAGGACTGGAGACAGCACAATTTGTGTGGTAAGTGAATTTTCTCATTTATTTCTGATGCAAATGCAGTCGGACCTCTAATTAACGTAATCGCTAAATCCCCCCCCCCAAAGTTCGTTATATGGAAAATTCGGTTTATATAGAGATTGATATATTTTTTTAATATGCCTTAAAAACCCATAAAACAAATTTTAGATTCATAAACACTAAATATCACTTAAAAAGTAATTATTAACACTTTTTTTTGAAAAAATTAATATCTATTCATTTTATATGTCTTACCCATCAAAAAGAAATCTCGAAGGAAAACAAGAAAAAAAAATTGTCCAGAAAAACACTGTATTTTCAACTTACAATTTTACAAACTTACAATTTTTAAAATTTCAACAATTTTATTAAAATTAATCAATTTTTTAAACGGCATTTTCTAATTTAAGCCGATTAGTAACTTTAAATGTACATTATTTTAAACCAGTAATTTTAAACATACGCTACCACATGCGTCTTTAAATTTAATTACTGATAAAACCTTTATTTGATTTTTTGTTTGAAAAATTTCAAAAACATTTCATTACTCTGGGTGAGTGCCTAATTCACCCAGAGCAATGAATCAGTTCAAGGTCAGTGATCACCATAAAATGGGCTAAAAGAAAGAATAATTTGAAAATTTATATACAAATGAAATATACAAGAGAAAATGTTCGTTAAATAAAAAATGCACTTCGCTATTTGGAGGTTATTCTATAAAGAAAATAGTAAAATGTTCTTGGTTCCAGGAAAAAGTCCACAAAATAGAAAAATTCGAAATACAGACGTCCATTATATGGAGTTCGACTGTATATTTTACTTGTGATTTAAAAATTTAAGCCGTAATGGAAAATCCTTTAAATGAGTGAATATTAACGTCGCACTGTTCAGCTACATGAGGGCTTTTGGTGACGGACCTCGTAATTTTGAACCATGGTTAAGTGACGAGGACGACAACTGAGCTCTGGCACTCCCCTCTCCTAACTTCCGCACCACACCAATAGAGGGCCTTTTTAGCTCTCGACAGATTTAACGTACATCTCTCTCCTATACGGCGGGTTTTCTGTGGTGCTGGGCTCGAACTCATGACACGCTAGCCACGGGTCCCTTATCTTGACCACCTCGCTACTGCAGCCAGTAAAATGCTTTAAATAAAGCAACATATTTAAAAAAAGCTAAATCGTACACCACTTTGCGGAAAATGTCAGAAGAGCAGTTATTGATTAAGTGATCTCGGTAGCCTCGTAGTTGCTGTAGCGAATTCGGAGCTGGTGCTCTGGAGAATTGTGAGCTCGTGCTCTGATGCCTCTAAAGAGTCCCCTGGCAGAGAAGATGATTGATTGATTTTTTGGATATCGTTATACGAAACAACAAGAAAGTTCTGGAAGACGGACCTCTTAAGTTTGAAGCATGTCCAAGTGACGTGGACGACAACTAAACTGGTATCCCACACCATCGAGAAACTTTGAACCTCGACTTATTTAATATGCCTCAGCCTTTTCAGCCAGGTCTTTGGAATAAGAGCTTGGAGCAATCTTGACCACAAGTTCGTGACCTGAACACTTGGCTACCATTCCACCAATAGTTTTGAGTGATGGATATTTAAGACTTTGTTAGCTTATGTGTGATATTAATTTGTTTACATAAAAAAACCTAATATTAAAATGATTGAATATTTTAATTCTAAAATCATTATCAAATTTGGTTAGATATCCTTACTGCTTTTATTTATTGAGATTCATTTTTCTTCTAATACGAGGTGTGACACGCACGCACGCACGCACGCACACACACACACACACACACACACACAACACACACACACACACACACACACACACACAAAAGAAAGATTTACTGTAGGAAATAAAAAAAATCTCATGGGGCCAAATCAGATGAATAAGGAGGAGGCAGAAATTTTTTTGCTGGCCAGAAACTGCTTGACAGATTGGGCCGTGTGAGCCGGTGCATTGCCTTGGTGCAACAGCCATCCAACCCTCCCCAATTCTGTCCTTTTTTTCTTTAATTTTTCACGAAGTCTTTTTAGTACTTCAATGTAATAGAGTTGATAAACAGTCTGACCACTGATGTGAGTGGAAACCCACTCATATCACGAATTTTGGCAATGGTTTGGTCTGTAATCGCTGACTTTGGGCGCCCAGCACGTTTATCATCTTCCACACTGTCCCTTCCTTCCGAAAACCACTTATGCTTGTTCAAACATGTGTACTCGAGACAAAGTTTCATCTCCATAAGCCTCGGTTAATTTTTTTCGGTTTTCGGGGCGGATTTCTAGTTTCACAATAAATTTGATATTGATTCGACATTTTTCCAGCAGAATGCAGTTGTACATGTTCACTCAATGACGCAGTACTCCCAAATGGCGCGATCGGTTAAGGCGAAACTGGTCAGAGGGATAGAGGAGGCACGTGGGATGACGTCACCCAAACAGTTGTTATTATCTCCATTCTTTTTTCAAGCTGCACACTAAGTCTCGTTTTTTGTGTGTCACCCCTTGTATTATTGATCGTTTGTTTTTGAGTTTCTTAGAATATTCACTTTTCTCATATTTTTGCATATATATAAAACAATCGAATTCATTTTCAAAGAAAACTTGTTGTAGCTTATATAAGTGAAAAAAATCAGTGATATAACTTTAAGGTATAAAATAACTCGGATTTAATTTAGCATGATTTTATATCGATTTCACAAAACACTAACAAAAAACAATCTAAAATTCTTAGCTTAAAAAATAACAAGGGTACTTGACAGAAGGGAAATAAATCCGAGTTTTCAAAAAGAATGAGTGGGAGGGGAGGGGGATTGGTTTGATATTTAATGGAAGGCTGTGTCATTCTCTAAAAATTCTTTGGATCAAAAAATGCGGCATACAGTTTGTAAAAAAATCAATCCAGCCTTTTTTGGTATCTGCCGAATTCTTTTAATCTAAGTTATAAAATTTTATTGATGCCTATCTTTTTACTGAGAACTTCTAAAAGTATTTTTGATGTATTGGTATCAATAAATTCCCTCAAGAATAGCTTCCGAAGAAGAATTTTGTTATTAATTGCAAGCAAGTAAAAACAAAAAAAAAAAATGTATTAGATTATAGTGGTTCTTATTTTGGTTAGACTTCAACCACAAAATTTATTTGTCTAGCCATTTTTTACTTTTTTTCATTTATTTCAATAAAGATATTTTTATTTGTCGAACCATTTCTTTTAGAAACTGATATGTAACTTTTTGTTGCCATCTTAAATGTTGGCAATTTACTTCTTATATCATTTAAATAATCATGTCTATACCATTAATTCTTTTGCTTTCTTAAAATTCTTGCTGGTTTCCTTAGCATTGTTGATACAGTGTTTCATTACTTTCAGAGAAAATCAAAAATATAGAATGTAATTTTCCGAGGAATATCTATATGTATGATGAGGGGTACAGTTTAATGTAATTTTTCTTATTTAATCTCGAACCCAAATGTTTGTAAAATAATATTTTTGAGATATTAGGCAGAAAACAAACGATTGTCATTTAGAATCAGTAATATTCTTTTTAAAAGCATATATTTTCTATTTTGTTGGCAAGAATTCTTACAAATAATCGCTTTTAAAAAGAAAATTGCAAAATGTCCAATAATTTTTTTTATGGTAAAAAGTAAAAGAGAATTATATTTATTATGTACATTAGAAATACATTTGTGGTTTTCCTTTTTTGTAATATTTTATATTTTTTACTTGAATAATGTTACATGAATGTCCTTTATCAGGAAATAGTTTTAGATAGATAAAAGAGGATATTAAATATGTTTCTATAACTACATTATTTAAAACTACATTTACAGGACACATATACCTTGAACACTAACGAAACTACAGAAGTAGTAAATTTTTACTATTAAAAGAAGAAAAAATTCTATTCTTTGGTTAAAGAACACTAAGCAAGAAACAAGATCTAGAAGAAACAAGAACGCTAAGCATATTTTTAAACCAATGGTTTTCTGACAATTCCTGGAAAAAAGGAAGACTATCCTTCGATATCTGTGCAGAAAACCAATTTCCGCAGATTTGAAGAAAACAATCGGAGAATAAATAAACAAGGCAAGACTGAAAAATGCAAGTTATTGTCTTGTCTAAAGAACGTTTATTAAATATAGATCTATAGAGTATAATTATGGAGTTAAATTTTTAGCAAAGATAACAAAAATCTTCGAATTTCCTGAGGAATGCAAAGTTTACCGTAGAGATTTGAATGTTTTCTACATATGCAAAATATGGTTGTATGAAATTACATAAAAATTAATTTAAAAATAAACTTTTGTAGAAGGGTGTTCAAAGGAAAAGGTACAAAATGTTGTAACAACGAAACCGTTAATATACATTTGGACCCGATTTAACGAATTTTTCTCAGTCCCCGGTTATAAAGAAGGCAAAAACCTCCTATTTAACGAATAATAAAACCTTAATTAACGAATTATTTCAACAGCTGGAAAAAGTTTTTGTATTAGGTATTATTAGAAAAAATTGGATTTTTTTTCCAAATGACATATCTCCTTTTTGTCCGGAACAGAAAAAATACTTCTCTTGTAAGCATCAATTTTCGATGGAAGAGGGCATACAAATTATTAGACTTCACAGATGCAGGGGAGACATGAGTGTAATATATCGTGTGAGGTTTGAGTAGGATAAGAAATTCCTTTTTAAAATCAACCCACTCCATAAAGCAAGAGATATTTTAAGATTTTAACGATTACGTTATATTTTATGACGGGCTGCCCATCTGTGCAATTGAAGTTGAGGAAATTGTTTATTTGTCGGGTCCATTAATAATACGATTCTGATGCAGATTTTGATAATGAAACTATTGTCAAAACTATTAAATTTTTTACTGCTTGACATTGTTTGGAAACTATGGAAACATACCTGTTGTAACAGGATGTAAATAACGCAGTATTATCTTCTCTACGTAAAGTCGAAAAGAACTCTTTCGAGTCAGGAGTCGAAGAGTCCTTATGTTTATCAAACATTTATAAGAATGATTATCAAACATTTATAAGTCAGTTTTTTAAAATTTCCAATTCACTGATTCACTAACAGTATTTTTAGTTGTTGAATAAAAAATGTGTGATTTCTAACTATGGATATTTTTTGTAGTTGCTTATTATACAATTTCCAAAAGATAAGAGCAAAAAAATTTGCATTTCGTTAGACCCCGAAATAACGAATAACCCCGAATTAAGGAACAAATTGTTCGGTCCCGATAAATTCCGACTGTTTTTGCCTATGCCGCTATGGAAAAACGCAGTGAGACATCTAGGGAGTCTCCATCGTGGATCGAAGAATACGCATGTATACGCATGCGCAGGAGAGAACAGATGCTCTTATAAAGAACGCCGTACAATTAACGCTACTTCTAGAATTCCTCTAGCACAGAAGAACAATTAACTCCAATGAGTACTGTGAGACACTTTGAAGCCTAGGCATGTCCATCAAGAGCAAAAGACAGGGATTGCTTACGGAGGGAATGGTTCTGCTCCATGATAACGCGCGTCCACACGTCTCCAGGGTCACACACCCGAAACTGATCAAGTTTAAGTGGGAGCAGCTTGATTATCCCTTCTACAGCCCAGACACGTCGCCCTGCGATTTCCATGTGTTTGGTTATCTGAAGAAACTTCTGAAAGGAAGCGCTTCGACGACAAACTCAAGAACGCTGTGAAGGAGTGGGTTTCGTCACGGCCACAGGAATTCTATGAACAAGGAATCCTCTTCGGCTCATTAATCAATAGAATCGTTGTGCTCAAGCCTATGGCGTATGCTTTGAATAAAAGTCTTCATTTATACCTATAGTGTCGTTTTGTACCTTTTTATTTCAACACCTCTTGTATATCACATGCAAAAAATGGAATCTGTTCTTATAAATATGTATAAAAATACCGTAAAATCCGGCGTATAACGCTCACTTTTAAGATAAAAAATAAGATTGAAATTTACGGGTGAGCTTTAAAATACGGGTTGGTATAAAAATTAAATTTTTATATAAATTTTTATCCGGGTCTGGTATAAAAATAAGAGCCTTTAAAATAAAAAAAGATGAATATAGAAAATATACTGACTTCTACACACACACATATATATAGAGCTAAATATACTGTTTGTTTAAAAGAAATGAGAGAGACATTCCTTATGAATTTAAAGGGTTGCACTTCTAGAAATATACTATTTTTTTTCTAAAGCTTATGATAATACCTCGAATAAATAATTTCAAAACATAAGAGCATTGCACACGTACATTACAGGATTCTTCGAAAAAAAAGGGGGTGCAAGTTATATGGCGAATATACCGAAAAATTAAAAATTGCAGCTTGGAAGTATAGATGCGCGTTATACGCCAGATTTTATGGTATTAAAATATGCTTTTTTATTATGATACTTAGTTCTTTTCAGTTATACCTGCTTAAAGGTAAAATACAATTTTAACTGTAGTTCTTAAAAAGCCGAGTATTCAGATTTTGGGGTGAAATGATACAATTTTGCCTCATCCACTGGATTTAACCAAACTGCGTGCTTAGACAAGGAAACACATTGGTGTAATGAGGAAGAAGTTTGGAGAGTAGGATGCAAAAGGCTCAGGTGCGCCGTCCTTGTTAACTGGCCGTCTTCATAATTAAGAGGTGTCTGTTGTATGCAGCCCTCGTGCAGATCCAAAGATGTTATAATAAATAAAAAATCTCTCTCTATTCTATCTATCACACACACACACCACACACACACACACACACACACACACACACACCACACACACACACACACACACACACACACACACACAAATATATATATATATATATATATATATATAAAGAAAAGAGAATGTGAGAGAAAAAAGAGAGGAGAGAGAGAGAAGAAGCACCACGCATCACACATTTAAAATCTATATAGTCAAGCCCTTTTGTTATGCTCATATATAATAATTTCCAAATATTTAATCACTACCTGAGGTTGATTGAAAATTGCTGCCAAATTGATTTTTAAACTGCAGAACTTATGATGCTTACATTTGAAATTTAAAAAAGAAAAATATGGCAGTTTACATCACATTTAACCCTGATATGATAGGTTTAAATAGCTTAAATATTAATTTTTATCATATAAATTTTAAAAATTATCTTTTTCTTGTTGAAATAATTAATTGTTTATTAAAGTCGGACTGACGAGGATAATATCTGTGTGAGCTGACATCTCACTCTTCAAACCTCCATACCACACCAATGTGTTGAAATATGTATATACACTTATGCTACAATTCTTGCCAAATTATAGCTTGTATGATTAAATTTTAAGATGGACAATTCCTCTTTTTATTCCAGAGTAATTTTATGCAAAGGATTATGCCTCATATGTGCGTTTTTGCAAATGAGACATTGCAAATTCAGTTTTACAAGAATAATTTACAGTACACAAGCATATTAATCTAAATTAAATATTTACCTTTGATAATTGATTTTTCCAACAAACAAATGAGAAGATGAAAAAATGTTATTTATAGGCTTATTATAGAATTTTTACGAAAATGGAACATATTTTGTGTAAGTCAAAGTAGGGAAATTTAAAAATAATATAATAAATAAGACAAAAGTATATGAACTTAAGTTTTATTCTTAAATTTTTTTCCAGTTTCAATCAGTTAGGTTAGGTATGAATAAAAATGAGTAACCATAAAAATTTAATTCTTAATAATTAATAAATTGTCAGTACTTTTTTAATGTGGTTTTTCAATTTGTAGATATTTTACTGAGTCATCTACATTAGGATTAGTTCTCGAAGATGCTAACAAAATCAGGTTGTTTCAGGTGTGCATCAGTTTCTCTTTTTGCTACGAGAATGAGACAAAAAAGCAAAATTGTGTTCATGAAAGAAAATATATTGGTAAGAAAAGCTAAATCTCAAAGCAGATCTTGATTCTTGGGAAGCACGCACACTCACTGGGCAGTTCATTGTTTTCATCCAGATATTTTAAAACCCCTACTCCCTCAAATTCCAGTATCTCAAGAATACACTTCCTTTGGAAAACCAACGCACACAACAATGAAGGAGTATTGTCTGCATTATAATTTTCTATTGTAATTCAATTAAGAGTATTTAAAATAAATTTAGATGTTTATGTTTTGTCAGAGACAACCACCTTTCAATAAAATAGTAAAAAAAGTATTTAATATTACCCTTTTTAAGTTTCAATAAGCCTTCATGCGCCACTCTGTGGCACGCGTGTCGCTGGATGGTCACCCCTGATCTAAAACATCCGGATTTTGTGACAAAAAAAGAAATTGATACGGAAATAAGTTTTTTTTAATAAGGAGTTAAAATTTCTTTTGGTTACGAAAGAAATTTAAAAAAAGATTGTAAGAATCCAGAATGTGGTTGAAAAAAATTCAGCACACTACACCAGATTGTTTTTTGTTTTGATATTGGAAAAAAAATTCCTTCGACGATTCTGAAGAGAAATTTATCAGTAATCGATTAGAATACGAAAAATTCAAAAACAGAGGATTTTTTTTTTTGCCACAAATGTTATTTTTAAAATTCTGGGTAACTGGGTACTGGGTCTTTATATGTAGTAAGGAAATATATTTTAAAAATCGTCTGGATTAGATCAAATTAGTGTAATACATTATAATTTGATAAAATTTTGCAGAAACTAGGGTATATTAAAAAAAAAACGAATTTCATCCTGTATATTAAACTAAGTTGAAGGTGAATGAAAATAATTTTACAATATTCTTTTAAATAATTTTTGTCTTTTAAGTAGTCCGCTTTAAACAATATAAATTTATTTTACTGTGAATTACAGCAACCTCTCTCTCTTTCTTACTAACATTATTCAATAACTTTAAAATTATAATCTTCTATACAACTCCCCCATGCAATGAATTCATATTTAAGAATGCCTTTTCTCTTATTCCTACATACATAGTTTTATTTTACGCATTGGCATAATAGAGAATCGAAACAAAAAAAAAGAGAGAGAAAATCCCTTCTTTTTTATATATCATAAATATTAAATTAAAAAATGTATAGGAATAATTTTATTTTCAAATTAGAGGAATACTTTAATGGGAATATGTCTTTAGTTTGAAACTTAAAGGAAATTAAATTTATTTCACTCATAAATTTTATCTAATAAGCTACATTTTAGCAGCTAAGCCTTTGAAGACATGGAAAATCCCCAAGCGTTGCAGCCATTTCATTGCTAGCACCATCTGGTGACGGCTCCAGCTACCAAATTTTGATACTTGAATTAATTTTTAATTCAAGCTCTCTTCGGATACTAAATTTTGTCATGATTTAATTCTTCCGAGAGTACCAGAGCCAAATTGATACTCAAGAGATCTCTTACATGCGTGCCTTCGAGTTTTACAATGTAGCGATATAATCTATATAAGCCAGTAACAACCTCCGCACCATGGTGATCAATTTGGTGTAGTGGTTAAGCAACTCGGTTTCGGATGCAAAGGTCCCGGTTTCTTTCCTACCGGATAAGCACGCCACGTCATTTGGTGACCCTAGCTTAACTAAGAAAAGCGAAACCTAAACTGATCTGTCGTGGCGCCATCTACCCACAAAAAAAGAGTAATCCTGGAAAAAACATTCGCCAGATTAACATGACGCAACTCATCCAACACACACACAAAAATTACCGCTCCCATTAACAACTATATCGTTCTTTCGCCTAACCAACTCACTGGTAGGGGAGTGTGTAGCGATATAATCTATATGAGTCAGTAACAACCTCCGCACCATGGTGATTATTTTTGTGTAGTGGTTAAGTTGCTCGGTTTCAATGGTCCCGGGTTCTGTCCTACCGGATAAGCGCGCCACTTCACATCAGGAAAATCTATCAACTCCAACCGGGATCAAACCCGGAACCTTAGCTTACGAGCCGCGTACGCTACCTGTAAGCCACCGAACCGACTGTACTGAATGACGAAATTGATTTCAAAAATGCATTACAATGCAAGATTAAAAAAGAAAAAACTGAAAAACTTAACTTGCAAAACGAATAAATAGATCTTTTTAAATATAAAGCAGACAACAAACAAATTATTTTTTTTTAAAAAAAGAAAAGAAAAAAATAGCAGAAACAGCATTAAGAATTAAAAAAAAATGAAGCAAATACTAGAAAAAAATATCAAAGTATTATCAAAAAAGAAATATTTTAAGACTAAAATGTCCAATCGTCTAATGATGTTCATTTATGGAAAAAGTTAGGGAAGAAAGAAGTTATGCGTTAAATAAGTTTTCCTTAAAACTCTAACAAGTAAGAGAAATAACTTTAGTAAATAAAAATTAAAAAAATTATAAAATAAAAATAACTAGAGAATCAAATTCTTACACCTTTTTTTTTTCTTTCAAGATTGTTTTTCTTGAAAGTGGGACTAATGATTTATGAGCATGCCTTGAAAAGAATGGTGCCGTAAAAATAGATAGCAACATGATTGATTTATGATTCATGAATGATTTCTTGTGTTACTCATAATTTACTATAACAACCTGAATTAATATTATGAAAATTAGTTTAATCAATATATATTAATAATAATAAATAAAAATAGATAATTATATATTTACTAAGGAAAAATTAGGTATTTATCGGGGTGTGATAATTATTTATTATCTAGATTAGTTTGCTTAATGTTAGACTAAAGCTAGGAACATGATGACCACAAGCATGATTTCAAAACATAGTCACATGAAGAGCATGATAATTGACCTGATAAAATTTAGAAATCATGCATAACTAGCTATTACATATCTGAAGTCATTAGATTTCTTAACTTTAATTTATGTTATCTATTTCAAATCCTATAATTTCCTGTATTTTATATAATATAATATAACAGTATTAAATAAATTAACATTTTTTTCTAGAAATAACTCAAGGCAATTAAAAAATTTAATTTATATCGAATATTTATTTATTTATACAAATACCAGACATTTGACCGCTAAGCTCTTATTTTTGATATTCTTTTCCAATACTTGAGAACAATAGATTATATTTCTAATATATATAAAAACATACAAAATATAGGAATTTCCATTAAAATAAAGAGAATATACAGAATTAATTTCTACAGAATATAAAAATATATAGAATATATAAATTTCTATAGAATATACAAATATATAGAATAAGCAGAAATAATTTGTATAGAATATAAAAATATATAGGGAAAATCGAGTTAATTTTTTTGAACATAAGAATTATAAAGAATATATAAAGTTAATTTTTATAGAATATAAAAAAAGACAATTTATTTTTGTTTGAACAATTTATTGTTTACAATTATTTTGTTTGACAATTTATTTTTGTATAGAAATGTTTTAATTAAAAGGTATTTAAACGTTATAATAAACTTATAAAAGTTTATTTAAAGTGACTCATTTTAAAAAAAATTCAAAATATGAAAGAATTTACTGTGATTTTTAAAAAAAAGCGAATCTATTCTGAAGCAAATAAAATATATAAAACTGTAATTGAACTTGAAGTATTATTTTAAAGTACTATGAAACCAGATCAACATTGTATTATTTATTTCAAAAGAAATAAATTAAATAATATCATATGAAGTTTTAAACACAATAATAAGTTTCTAAAAAATGTTGTACAAATAGTGGTATTTTCATCTGATTTCCATTTTATATATCATGTGATATTGTAATTTTATACTGTTAAAAGATTAACAATTTTTAAGAATTGCACATACGTACTGCCAAATGGACGCATTTCCAGTATATTGCAACAGGACTATATTTATTGGAACAATTTTCAACTTATATTACTTGCAAGCGTCATTTTCCTGTTATCATAAATGAAAAATAGAGTAAAATTTGATGATTTTATTTTATTATCATTTTGCTATTTTGAAGAACATGATTTTTTTTAACATTAACTTTGCACTAGACCAAGAGTTTCCAGCTTTTTTGCTCATGCACCACCCAAATAGCTACTCGGGATGTGTAATATTCCTTCCTAAACGAGAAATATTTATCTGTAGGATATTAAAGATAATAATTAAACAGTTTGAAGTTAATAAAACAAATATTTATTGCTAGGTTATTAAAAGATAACGATTAAATAATTCCAATTATATAAAAATATAAATTTCCTTTAATGAAAGTTTTATGTAACTGATACAACTGAAAAACATTTTTACTTACCGAAATAATAAAAAATTAAATGCACTATTTCAAACAGAAAGTATATATTTTATTCTTTCCTTAACTCAGTGGCGCAACAACCCATGAGGGCCACAAGGCCTACTGTGCTCATATCAGTATATGTCACCTTGAGCCCTGAGGTGCATGAGCAGATGTTCCGTTCAGGCAGTCAGTTCTGACGTGAAACTTCCAGTGTTCAGTTCACACAGGCAAGCTCTCTTCTCTCTCTCTCTGTACTCATTTATTGACCCACTGAAGGGATGAAAGGTTGAGTCGACCTTGCCCAGCCCGAGTTTTGAACTTTGGACCTGTGGTGTGGAAGCGCGATGCACTTCCACTCAGCCACTGGGCTTCAAGTTTATTCTTCCATCTTTTAAATAGTAACTTACTATAAACGAGAGACATCCTTGTGACTAATTCTTTGATATTAGTACATTAATATTGTGCAAAAATTAGAAGATCACTTATTCTTACTGTATCAATTTTATTACGATTCTTTATAAACATATAACAAAACTACGTTCTAGATGTCTGAACAACATTAAACAAAATAAGGTGATTGGAAAAAGAATAACATATATTTTAGTACTTTAGGTATTTAGTACCAGTTCAATTTTAATGAACGGATTTTTTTCGTTAAATAAAGAAAATTCTGGAAATGATGACTATTATATAACCGTCAATTTCTAAACTTTTTCATGACATATCTTTTAATAATTATTAAATAATTATATAAAGAATAATTTATCATGAATATTTCTCTTCACAATATCAAGTCCGCAGAATGCAGTCTTCATAATATAGTTCTTT
The DNA here is from genome assembly GCA_019973975.1 of Trichonephila clavata. Classification (NCBI taxonomy): domain Eukaryota; kingdom Metazoa; phylum Arthropoda; class Arachnida; order Araneae; family Nephilidae; genus Trichonephila; species Trichonephila clavata. The sequence goes on from BMAO01021709.1 coordinate 21,069, forward strand.
TTTTCGCAGACCCCCATACCAAAACTCTTCTAATTCCGGTAAAACTGCCCTAGTATTGCGACTGATGTTAATTTCAGAAATTTCTTACATGTAGTAGTAGAATTCAACCCAATTAGAATGACTTGAGAAGCACATTACACCTGGCAAGGGACCTCGCATTTTCAAACCATATTGGAAGAACCACAGTTAGGGAGTTTGATCCTTACCTCTTACAGCCCGAGTTCAGTTTAACATACACCAAAAGTTTAGTCGACAAGCTAGAACTTGAAGGAGAAGATAAGAACACTTGAATTCTGCAATTATAACCTAAAAAAATTCTAACAAGATTATAATATTCATTGCTATATCTAAATTTAACTTGTTTCCAGTAATATAAGTTATTGTAAAATTAATTGATTTTCAGAAAATTGTGCCCTCGATTAATATATATTTAATATTTATAAGTAGGAATTCTATTTGATAAAAATTACTGTAATAAATGTATTGACAAAAATGTATATATACTAAAACATCATTAAATAATTACCGTTAAAACAAATAACAATAAAGGTATGTAATACCGATTAAAAAAAAATTCAAGTTAGTATAAAATAGGCATATTAAAAAACATTAAAATTTAGGAATTGGATACTGTTACAGATCCCCCCCCCCCACACACATAGTGAAAATTTTCTACAAGAGGAGAAGTATAAACAATAATCAAAACTGAAAAATAGCCAGGCAATAGATTTTAGAAAGGATAAATGAGAAATCAAAAATAATTGAGTTTAAAATATAAAAAATATAGATGTTTCAGTATTATAAACATTGATGACTTAGGACAGCTCTCATATATAAAATAATTTATATAAAAGTGATGTTGAACATGTTTTTTGGCCAGCCAACCCTCCCCCTTTCTGTTAATAACACTGAGCAAACACCTAATGAAATAATGGATAGAATATTTAAATCCCTTACAAGAAAAATGTTAACTTACTTAAAAATTGCAGAGCCCGAGCTAACTTTGAGTACAATAAACAAGCTATTGCCATATTCTGGAGTTAAATGCAAATTCAAAGCATAGGAATGGCTAAATAGAAGCACTTAGCAAAAGTATGAAAAGAATAGAAATAAATAATTAAAAAGGGAGTATACATACTACCATCACTTTAAGGACACTAGGATTATAAATGTACTTAAATATTTAAAACACACACACAACACACACACACACACACATATAATATATATATATAATATATATATATATATATATTATATATTATATATATATATATATATATACTGTTGCCCAAAAAGATGTACCTTTCGATCCATAGTTTATTAGAAAAATACGAAAAACAAAGTATGGTATTGAAGTTGAATACGACTCACCAGCAGCAGTATTTTTAAACATTTATAAAGGCAGATGTTCAAAGTGTGCGCGGTGCATATCGAGGCAGGCTTGGATGCGACATGGAATGGATGAGTGGACACGCCTCAGCAGCGCGGTGTTCACTGAAGTACATGCAGCATGCAGACGAGCAACCAAGTCCGTTTGTGTGATCAGCAAGTCTCCATGTATTAGTTCTTTGAGATGGCTTCAAGGGAAAAAAATCTAACGTTGGGAGATCTGGTGATCGTGGCTGCCATAGAACCGAACTCCCCCGTCCAATCAAGTGACAGAAGTATGTCATATCCAGCCAATCACACACAGGGGCACAGAAATGTTCCTGAGTCCCATCATGAACTATTATGTTATGCATCATTATTCCTTCATCATTATTTACTGTACTTTTTCTGTATTTATTGTATTTTTCATACTGTACTATCATTTATTGTATTTACTGTCGAACAAGTACAGTTCTGTAGGTATTTTTCATGTATTCCCATCGAAGAATCTGGCTGTACAGAGAGTTTGGGCGCTATTTTTGATACACCCTGGATATACATAATATTAATTAATTCATGAATTACTTATAGAAATTCTGCCTTTTTAATTTAGTCTCAGTGTATGATTTCTAAAAAATGAAATAAATGGTTTTATAATAAATAATTCTCTTGCGTTCCTTCAATTTGTTTCCAGGGGCTAATAACAATCTCTTCTTTTCAGGAGAAATATGTCGAGAGAAACCAAAATAATTCCAATTTCTTTTGTTTTCCAAAAAAGAGCGAAATCTATTAATCTCACAAAATGGCGTAGAATAATTTTCTTTCAAAATTATTCCATTGTAAGTGAATTATTACTACAAGAAATTCATTCATAATAAATGACAATAGCGTAGACTTACAGAAATTAAATAAGAAATTTATTCTTTAAACAGTGTTCTATGTTGAGTAATTATATTTAATGGATTCTCTCATATAAATTCGCTTCTATTTTTAAGTTGTAGAGCTTAATGATTTATTTCTGTAATTCTTAGATGAAATGTGATGAACAACAACAATTTTAGATAAAAATGTAGTAGAGTTTAGAGAGAAGGGGACTTTCCATTGGCAAATATGGATGTGAAAGTTTTAAAAACCTTTTAAGTCGTAACGAACCCAGTTTATTCTATTCAGTTTAGTTTTATCTTGCTATTCATTACTTTTTCTTCCAAGACAAAGCCTGTGCTGTTTTCCAACTGGTAATATTAATGCGGCCTTTCAAGCTCTCATCTGTCGTTTTAAATGCCAAAGATTTAACCAATTTACATGCCAAAACACTGAACTTAAAAAAAAAAGGGACAAGAAAAGTTTTTAATTTCCACGAAGGTTTCTGTTTAAAGAAGATAATGAAGGATAAATAGCTGTGCAAATTTTTAGCTTTCCGGATGTAGCTTTTCACCCATTTTCCCTAAATTATAAATTATTTAAAAGCTAAAAACTTTTTTTTTCACAGGTAGCTCTATATATATTAGTCGTAAGGGCGTAAGTGTGGCGGCAAATCTGCCGAAAGTATGAAACTGTTAAGAGGGGTATAGGGGGGTGGAGCAGCATTGGGGTGTAGTTAGTGTAGCTCCAGGGGCGCCAGGGTGTCTGGATAAGGGGGCGTTTGGCGACCGGCCAGGGCTGTTGTCACGTGATCTTTAGTAACTCAATCAGTGTTCTAGATTCTGGGTCTATTTCTAAGTTGTATATAGAAAAAAAAGACGAAAAAATAAGCTATAACGAAAAAGATGAAGAAACAAATGGATAGGACTATTTTCTGTACTTTTTCCCCTTCTCCTAGAATTTTTTTCTTGGTACGGTATCTTTTCTTCATAATACCTTTAGTTTCGTGGTGACTCGGAGAGGGGGGAGACATTTTTAACGCGTAAAAGGATAATAAATTAAAAGTGACCGAATTGAAGCAAGGTGTCATATTTTTCTCTTTTCTTTTTATTGTTTTTAATAACACGCACTTTTGTTATTGTTTTTGTGAACTGAAGCGAAAGGAGTGGTGGATGTGGCATATGTCATTAGAACTCTGATTATTATTGTTTTTTTTATGCGTTTTGAATTATTGCTCGAATTCAAATGCAATTTGGTTTCCCGTTTTTTAACACGGGTTCTTTTTTATTCTTAATAATTTGGTTTTTTTTATCTTTAAAATGAATAAGAATCTTGTTAATCATTGACCATAAAAGTAAAAACTATGCCAGTTTTAAATATGGTTATTTGATATTCTATATTTTTTTAATGTGTTTCGTAAATTTTTAGATAAATTAAAATTTTTTTTTATAGTTGTAGATAAGTAAGCAATGAAATGCACAATATTTATTTACATATTATTGAAAATATTTAATATATTTACTAGAATAATTTTCTATTAATATATTCAATTTATTAATAGAAAATATTTGCATATTTAATTAGTAATTAATAGTTGTACTCAAAGTTTATATATTATTCCTGTAGAATAATAGAAAATTTATTTTTTGATATTTTTTAAAAGAAAAACTAAACACATTAAAATGAATTGCATTTACTATTAATTTTTGTTACTTAAAATAATAGCAAAATAAATATATGAATGGTTAAAAATAATGTAATGATATTTCAATTTAAAAAAAGTCATGTATAAATTCAAATTATGTATTTAATTCCTTTGAGATGCTTAGAAATCCTTTTTATATTTACTGATTCAACCCGATATATTGTAAGCTTGTTGCTATTACTTAAACTTTATTATTCCTGTAGAATAATAAATATTTATTTTTTGATATTTTGGAATAAAAATACTAAACATTAAAACAAATTACATTAATTTTTTTTTAAATTTAAAAACAAAGCAAAATAGATATATTTTGAAACGTTTAAATGGTTAAACATAAAAAAAAAATGAGATTTCAATGAAAAAATAAATAAAGCATTAATTTAAATTATCGTTTTATTTTCTTTGAAATTACACATAAATTTTTTTCAAAAACGTTTTTCCTGTTTGCTGATATAATCTTACATATTGCAATGTAAATTGTGTAGCTTAAGGTATCCGACTACTTACAACTACTTTTTCTTTTTAAAAAAAATGGAGATATGGGGATTTTTGTTGTTGTTGTTTTTAGATTTGTTTAGTACATTTTAAGAAAAATATGCTAAAATTAAAAATAGAAAAAGAAATTATTATTAATAAAATGGGAAAAAATTTGGTAAAAAATTACAAAAAAAATAACATAAACACGGCCCATTCTGTACCAAAAGTTTATGAGCAGATTTTCAATTTTTCAATTCTGATGAGTTTCTATATTATTCATTTTTGAAATGACCTTCAGGATAAGAGATATTTTGATTTTTACAAAAACTAGAGCACTTTATCTTTGTTATTATATGAAATTCTTTAAAAAAAAAAAAACAGTGATTATATTCACATAAAAGGCTGTAAATTTTGTAATAAAGCAGTGATTGATAAATCTGAAAGTTAAAACATTTCTACTATTATACAGAACATACACAAAAAATTTCAGTTAATTATTTTGAAAACTTTTTGAGCAATCGCGGGCCCTGTTTGAATATTTAAAAAAAAAAACCACATTTCCAGTAACACGCGTTTAAAGTATGACATCTTGCTTAAAGAGTAATGTCATCTACTTTTACTAAAGTACTTGTAGTTTTTGTTCTAGTAAACGGAAATTAATAAACTTGGTATTTTAATAAAGCTAATAAGATGGCCTATAAAATAAAATCAATTTTCGGCAAAATTCAGAATTTTATAGTAGTCGGGTACCTTAAATAAAGTTATGCACTTAAATAAAAAATGAATTTTTTTCGTTATACTAACATTATTAAATGAAGCAAAATACTTTTTTTTAAAATCAAAATGCCATAAATATTATTGAAACATTTATTAGTTTTAAGTTGGAGAACTATATAAAATAATATACACACATTTTTTTAGCTTCTATATATGAAAAATTAATTTATAGAAACCTAATTTATGTTACTGCTTTTCATTAGCGAAAAGAAAGCTCTTGCAACAGTGAAAAAATTGATTTATCTTTCTCAACTGTATACACTTGTATTTGTAAATTTTGTCAATTTTTTTTAAATAATATCTTCTCTTGTGATCTAAAACAATGATACGAAACAAAATACTTTATCTATATATTGGTACCATCTTTCAGCTCTGTAATTTGTTTTCCTCCCAGAATAACATTTATTGCCAAAAAGAAACTTTTACAGAATATACAGTCGGCTGGTTTAAAAGAAATTTTTCTTGTTTGACAAGTTTTGAAAAAAGAAAAAAAATTGACTAAGTAGAGCTAAAAGTGTCTCGTTTTTCGCCAAAAAATTCTAATATTTCTAATAAATTACAGAGTAGAACATTGGATCATTTAACCACTTAACTGTGGCACCCCAATTTGAGAGCGCTCAACTATGTGTCACGAAAATCGAGCGATAATAAGTATATTCGTTAATCAGGGAGTGAAAAAAAAAAGTGTCGCTGTTAAAATATTGAATCAAAAAGAGGCGTTTAATTTATATTTTTTTACTAATACTTATTTATTTTTTTAACATAAACATATATGACACGAAAAACGCAAGAAAAGTTAAATACATATAAAGGTAAGAATTAATAAAATAAATAATAGTTCAAAAAAGAACTAAAAACACTTTTATAGTTAATCAGACTAAGTTATAATTTAATATTTTAGTCACCAAATCTGGCATTAGTCGCCAAATCTGGAAATGGGATCTGAAATGAGTCTCCAGATGCGGGATGGGATCTGAAAATGGGAAATCGCTAATCCCTGATCCTGATTAGGATCAGGGATTAACGATTATTAAATTATTGTATTGTCATCGGTCCTGGACAAGTGAGCAAAATTTCGAATTAATCTGACCTTTTAAAGTGGGTAAAAATTGAGTTCAAAAATTCCGATACATACAAGTGAAGCTTATAAAAGGACATTAAAAAAAATCGGTAATAATCAGTTTTCCGCGCGCGGGCGACTTTTGCAATTGCCTATTTCAGGCTAATATTTAAAAAAACTATCATCGCACATGAATAAATTCGTTATGAGAACCTATACGCTCTTTCAGCCGGTGCATACCGGGTCGCATGAGTTCATCTTAAATTTTTCATACTTTTTATTTATTTGTTTTACATCAGCTTGGCTTCAAAATATTTCAAACATTTTGAAATTTCATAATGTTTTGTTTTTCTCAAAAATTACAATTTAAACTGTTAATGGTTTCTACTTTTAAGCCTAACGAGTACACTAGTCAGAACACAAAATTCTGTTACTTCTCCATGACTAGCATACTCGTTAATCACAGTTACCTGGTTAATGCTAATCTTTCAAAAAGAAAATGTATGCATCAGCATACAAGATGTGACACAAAAAAAAACGAGACTAAGTGTATAGCTTAAAAGAAGAGAGGAGTTGGCAACAACTGTTTTGAAGACGTTATCCTACGCCCCTCCTCTATCTATGTGGCCAATTTCACCTTAATCTATCAGACCAATTACGAGTACTGCGTCATTGAGTGTCCACGTGCAACCGCTTCCTGCCGAAAAAATGTCGAATCAACATCAAGTTTCTTGTGAAACTTAGGAAATCAGCCACGAAAACATCTCAAATACTAACCCAGGCTTATAAAGAGGAGACATTGTCTCGTGCACATGTGTTTGGATGGCACAAGTGGTGTTCAGGGGGAAGGGACAGTGTGGAAGAAGAACATGCTGGGCACCAAAGGTAAGCGATTGCAGACCAAAACATTGCTAAAATTCGTGATATGAGTGGGTTTCCATTCACATCAGTGATCAGACTGTTAATCAACACTACTACATTGAAGTTCTAAAAAGACTTCGTAAAAAATTATGAAAATAGGTCAGAATTGGGGAGTAATGGATGGCTGTTGCACCAAGACAGTGCATCCGTTCACATGGCAAGCAGTTTCTGACCAAAAATACATTACTGTGTTGGAGCATCTTCCTTATTCACCTGATTTGGCTCCACAAGACGTTTTCCCCCTACATTTAAATCTTGCGTAAAGGGAACCCATTTTACCGCAATTGAAGATGTTCAGGCAAAAAGGGAGAATCTCCCGAAGGCTTTCCAAAAAACTCGTTCCATAACTGTTACCAGTAATATCAGCACTGAATGCAGAAATGTGTGAATGCTGAAGAGAACTACTTCGAAGGTGATAATGTCACGGAGAAGTACAATGATTTATTGTGCCAGTCCCCTTTTTTGTGTCACACCTCGTACATAAACGAAGTTTAATAATTTCTAGTTATCAAATTTTTAGGAAAAATAATAGATTTTTGAAGCAAAAAAAACAAAAAAAAATTACCGGTAGCAATATTTTTTACAGAATTTATAATTTTGTTTATTAATTTAATATAATATAACATCTTTCATCTAACATAATAAAATCAAACTTTAATTTTTGGATAAAATAATTTATATTAAAGAATTTATTATGAATCCTATTGATAGGAAAGGCCTACGGTTTCCAAAATGGACTGATATTTGAAGGCGCTTAACATTCTTAATTTCATTTATAACAGAGAATAAAAAAAAGAAAAAAAAACAGAGTATTTTTTAAATGATTATTTGATTTAATGCTAGTGTAAAATAATTTAATAACGGTTTATTTTTATAGCTTTTATTCTGAGAAACACAATTATCAATTATATTGGATTATGAAAATACAAATTTAATGATCACTGACTTTTGAATCCCATTTTAGTTTATTTTTGTGAAAACTATGCTGTTTTCTTTTCAAAAATAAAACTAGAAAAATTTTAACAATGAATATGGAGCAAAGATTTAATTAATGAACATAACTACGGAACTCAGGAACTCTGGTAGTGTGTCAACTTGGCACAGCTCCAGCTTATTGTGAAACTATCCATGTGAAGAAAAGATTTGTTTAGTGTTCAATTTCCACAAATTTAAATTTAAACTTTGTTCTCTCAGTAATGAAGGAATGATCATTCACATTTTATATAATTAACCATTTCTTGAATCAAAATATTTCTTTTGGAATATTTCTTTGCAACTTCCTTGATGCTTAATATAGTGAAATACGTTGAAACGCGTTTATATCCCTTCTACCTTGTGGCCCAGCTAAAGGCGGGGAAGGAACTAAATGATCATACAACATGATGAATTATAATTATTTTATTTATCAATATAAGCAACTCAAACACAAATAACACCTTGAATAAGATAATTCAATTCAGTAAAAGAGCACGCGAGAGAGATAGACGAGATTCGCGTTTGGAGAGAGTATGCTCAATTCTGCGGCTCTTCCTTTAGTATTACTTACACAGAGCTTACGTATTTAATTACCGCACTATTAGTTTAACCCTGTAAACATCAACTTAATTTAAGGTCACAGTACCTGAACTCATGCAGTCTTCTATTTAATTCAAGTTGACTCTAACACTTCTGGTTAGCTAATCTTATCACTTTCTTGTTATCTAAACTTTGGCCTTCTTACTTTTAGTTTAGGTATACACTTCACTGTTAATTCACTTCACTTCTAATCTTCTCACAATTCACTAACTCTCAAACTCGCGAAGAAGGAATATATATATATTAAACTTAATTTACATATCACGTTTTCTTCTTTTAGGAGAAGATTGGTTAAAAATGCTGGCCCAAAAGAATTCCCAAGAGGATTAGTGGAATGACGTGTGTAGATCCGTCACAACGTTTAACGCGAAAACGCTTTAGACGAAGTAAAGGCTAACACGAAATAATATATCAGTCCCGACAAAATACAATGCATATTCATAGACTTTTTCCCTTTACACGAAACAAAATTCGCTTGACACGAAAAGATTTCCCTTCTGAGAATGAACAAAATACGGAAAACACCAGCTGGATTAGACTGTCCTACTGTATCATCGGTAGAATTTTATGCAGCAAATGATGACAATGTGTGTACAGCTTCAAATATGGCAGCTAAAGACATTTTGGAGTTTGTTCAAAGTTCAACAATTGTCGCTGATGCAGATTCCGATGACGAAAATCAAATGAATAATGTAGAAGCCCCTGTTCCCATTTCATCCGAATTGAGGAAAGTTATAAAAGAGTATGCGCAGTTATTTAGATACTTATTCCAAAGGTGAAATGAAGAAAAAAAGACGACATCGAACCATTTGTTGACAATTTGATGCTGAAAAAGACAATTGAAAGAAAAGTATCAGATTATTTTCCAAAAACTCAATAAATTTTTTGTTTTTCAAAGAACTTGAGAATTTTTGTATTAAATTTCTTCAAGTTCTTGCGAATGTTTTTTTTCCCCATTGATTTTTATTAAACACATGCATATATTCATATCTATGTAAATAAAATAAACTCTATTAAATTAATTTTGTTGATATGTTTTTCATTTTTTCGCAATATCTTTTAACACAAAATTCTTTTAACATGAAAAAATATTTCAGTCCCTTTAGTTTCGTGTTAAGTGATTTTCTCTGTATTTAACATTACTTAAAATAGAATGATTTCGCAAACAGAATGAATCTCATGAATTTCATGAATGGAATATTAAATTAACGGGTTTTAATTATTGCAAAGCAAGGAATATATTTTATTTGAAAAGGAATTTTTGGAATAAACTATGCTATATAAAGTCATTCTTTTGATGATCTAATAATTCTTACATAAGACAATGCTTAGAGGGAGAATGCCCCATTGAGATCAATACTGGACATATTTTTGTCTTTTTAAAATCTTTCTAGATTTTGTTCTCAATTCTTACATTATGATTAATTAATTAATACTTTTGTTAACTTTTAATTGTAATGATCGGAAACATTTTCTTTTTTCTCTGAAATACAAGTTGCCTAAGTTTTAGATTCATTGAAATTAAATGTGGAATTTACTACTGAAAAGTGTAACAGGAGGATACTGGTTTGCCGTAAAACATGAACTTTTACCCGCAATTTTCATTTAAATGGATACTTCAAGTGAAGGAAATTTACGTAAAAGTGGTTTTTTTTGGGGCCAGGAAATTAATTACCTATGCATTAATCATTTATAAAACGTTTAGAAACATCAAAATGTTACAGGAAAACAAAAATGTATTTTTAAAAACTCTATTCCTGTAATTTTACACTATAAAAATAATAGTACAGGATTGCTGTTAAATTTTATTATATTTTTTCAAACAATTTATTTTTCTCTGAGAAGACTAAAAATATAATTTCTTCACTTAAGAAATTTTTTCCCAAGCTTTTACTAAACAAGGATATTGATAAAACGAGGTGAATAAGTAGACAAAAATGCATTAGTTACATAAGAGTGGTTATTTTAGAACAGTGGTCTTCAAACTGTGTTCCACTGAAACCTTGGGCTCCACAAGACATACCCAGGGCTTCCACGAGTCACAGTGGCCGCGGTAGCCAAGTGGTCTAGGCATCGGATCATGGCTAGCGTGTCATGAGTTCGATCCCAGAACCACTGAAGACCCGCCGTGTAGGAGAGCGATGCACGTTAAATCTGTCGAGAGCTCAAACGTCCTCCCGCTGGTGTGGTGTGGTAGTTAGGAGAGGGGGTGCCAGCTCAGGTGTCGTCCGTGTCACTTGACCATTGTTCAAATTTACGCGGACCGTCGCCAAAAGCCTCGTGCAGCTGAACAATGCGACGTTAATATTCACTCACTCACTCCACGAGTCACAATAAAAAAATTGAAAAGAAACTTACAAATATGCATGCAAAATTGATTTACGTTCTCTATGAAATTTGTATACTTACAAGTATCTAAAGCCCATCCCTTTGTATATATATAATTCCTACTATATTGTGAATATTCTATTGTTTACTATCTCGGGTTCCACGAGATAATTTTATACTCGTTAGCACAATGTTTTGCAAAACTAAATAGTTTTCTAATAGAAAATGTCCTTTTTTGAATTTATGCGAAAAAAACATCTATAACGAAGGAGAAGAAACAACTTTTCAACACATTCGACGTTAAAATATAAATTTAAGAAAGAACAGCTCCTAAATTTTAGGTTGTAAATTCTTGAAAAATACACAGTCTTTCTCACATAGCTATAAACATGTAATGCTATTCAGAACATTGTGCTTAAATGAAATATATTTTTTAGCGTGAAGGGCTACAGAAACAAAGTATAAAAATAAATCAAACGCAGAATATGAAATACGACTGCAGATAAATTCAACAGACATAGACAATTTGTGTGAGAAAAAAGCAATCTCATATCCCAGTCACTAAATATAATGCTCGAGTTTGTGACACTTGGATTACAAATTAATATTATTAATGAGTAAATTATATTAAAAAAATTAGATCAGAATTTCTGAATAATAAATGAAATACTTTTTTAATTGCCTTTATATAAAGTATCTATAACATTTTAACTTACTTTAAATATTATTTTGAGATATATTCTTCTAAGTATGTATATGGAATGGAGTTCTACGAAAACACTTTCTAGTTCTAGGGGTTCTACAGAAGCACCTTCAAGTTCAAGGGGTTCCATGAGGTGAAAGAGTTTGAAGACTACTGCTTTAGAATATTTATATACATTTCTTTGCACTTAATGAACATTAGAATAAAAAATGAGTATTTTATTTTTTTCAAAAACGTGAAGTATTTAAGAAACAATAAGGAAATACGCCGAAAAATAAATCACTTTAAGATGAAGGGGATCACTTTAAGATGTATTTTCTTTCAAGTATTTGTGGATAAACGAAAAGAAAATTTAAAAGAATTTATTTCAAAACCTATTTAACCTATAGTTATATCTGAATAGAATTTGTCAAAAAAAATTTAGTTGTTGTTCGCATAGAAGAAAGTATTAAAATTTATACCAACAATAAATTTTATTTTATTTTGTAATTACAATTCCTCTGCCAATGTATTTGTTTAATTTGATTGTTAATCTTTATTACATTATGTTACAGATACTAAATTTATTATTATTATTTTTTAAAGTAAATAAATGAAATCAATATTTACACAAATAAATTTTTCTTCATTTAGCAACTAAGCAAACAAGAAGTAAAATAAAATTAAACACTTAGACACATGTAAAAGTGTTCTACATTATATTTGAAAGCAATTTTTTAATCTTTCATTAAAAAGCAAAGAGAGGAAAAATAAATTTGCTTAAAAATATTATTTTCAACTTCGTTATTTTATTTCAAGAAATATCACTTGTTTGCTGACAAAGTAAAACATAAATTTTAAAAGCATTCGTTTGGATAATTTCATTCTGTTTGTATAAATATTTATTTGCATAGAAACATTGAATAAATATTGGAAGAACTTATCTTAAAAATGTATGAACATATGTTTGTTATTGAAATAGTTGGAAAACAAATATTTATTACATGCAATTTTTTCTTCAGTTACTTAGCATCTTCTATTTAAAAAATAAAGTTATAGTTATATTTAGCTCTATCTATTCTAATACTAAAACATACAAAAATGTAGCTATTAATATACATATTTAAAAATGATATATTTAAATTCTCTGTATTTATTGTATAAGAAAATTATTATTCCTTCATAAATTTTATTATTATTTTTCTGTTGAAAATTTACATTGATTTTACTCTAGTGGTGTTAACTATTGTTGAGAACCATTTTGTTTTAAGCCGGAGTTTCCCTACCATGCTTCTGCTACGGCAATGCTAAGGTGCAACGCTGTTGAGGTTGCTGTTAAGGGCAGATTACTCCTGTGAAAGGCTGCGTTAAGACGATATTGGTATGCTTGAATGTGTGAGTATTGATAGGTCACTGTGGTCTGAGAGTCCAAGCGAAATTTGAAGCCAATCGGAGAGAAAGTCCGTTGAATGCTGGGGCGTCGTAGAGTGTTGAAGCCTGTAGAAGTGTTTCTCCAGCGCAGGGGTAGCGAACCTTTCTAGATCAACATGCCATTTTTTTCTAAGGAAATGTTTAATGAGGTATAGACGTGCCGTCAAATAATTTTGACTTGAAATTATTGGGAAAATAATAAAACTAAATTCTAACAACTCAAATCTCTTTATTCACTACGAAAAAATAACTTTTGCACTGTATAGTAGTAAATGCTTTTGTTATACGTGTTGTTCAAGTTAAAGTAATATTAGTGTGACTTCTGTTAATGCAGATTAGATGATAAATGGAATATATTAAGATTGCAAGATGTTACTTTTAGCACAATGCATGGTGAATTGGAATCATCTGCCAAACGGTTTCTAAGCGAGTCTTTTATGTTATTCACTTCTGAAAATAATGACTCGCAGGCATTGGTAAATGAAAATATGGTTAACATAGCATGAGTCAGCTTCTTAAAACAGTTAAATGTGTCTGGAATCCGTTTTACAGATGATGTTCTGCATGCAACTGTTCCAGAACATGAAACACATAGTGCATTGTCGCCATTACTAATCATGCCATACTTCTCGGTCTACCAAGTTTAAATTCTCTGTTACACTATCTTGCACGTTTTTTACTTAACTATCCATGTTAAATAACGGTTAGAGAAATCGTAAATATAACACAAATAAACTTTAAAATACAGTAGTATCAATGAAATGCTATGGGTAGACATACTTCACATCATTAGCATTTGCAGTCCACGACGTAACTAAGTCAAGACAAAAACAAACGAGTGTGCGCCGCACCGAGAACCGATCACTTACGTTTGATCGTAATACTTCTTTGCGAACTTCGTTATTCTGAACTAAAAGCAAACCTTTTGATCAGTGGAGTGCCCAAAATATTGTGTTACCTGCCATTGGTTCGCCATCCTACTCTAGCGTCTGTGAAGCTCCTTAGCGTATCTAGAATCATCTGGGTTTCCCCTTTTGGTTTCTATTTAAAGGTGGAATACGTTACTCCCACAACAAAAGTGACACGTGAGGCAGAATCATTTCTGTTTGGACATAGCCTGGATTACTATTCGGCTATTGGTTCCTAGTTGCCCCTCACGCGGTGGACTTTGAAGCTAAAGATTGGCGATGGGAACTGCACCGGTCACCTCTCTGTCGACTGGATAAAGGATGTCAAAAAAAAAAAAAAAAAAAAAAGGCTGATTTGTCTTAGAGAATAAGCGTCGGAGTGTCCGGTGTCGCATAATTTTCCAAGCGAAACTATATGACCGTTGAAACGTCACTAGTTCCCTCACAGGAAATGGGTCTGTAGGAGACCGGCGCACTTCTCGACCATGCTACATGAAGAATTCGATAGCTGAGAAATGATGGCCGGGGTTTTATGGTTAGTGATTATATCGGGTCTTAGGTTGCGTACTGGAGCACTGAAAAACAGCTTTGTGGAGGAGGTCATAAACATTAATCTATCGAGGTGAAAAGTTCTGGCATTGCATGGTAGGAGTTTAGCGTGAATATTCCGTTAATAAAAGTACGCATTGCACCTTTTGCTGTGGCGTCCACATCTTTACTAATGAAATTAACGTAAAAAGTTTATCATCTGCGATTGCTGAACAATGAGCACACGTGCGGCCGATTGTACTAGACCAGGGGTGGCGAACCTTTATGAATCAACGTGCCATTTTTTCTAAAGATGTGTTTAGTAAGGTATAGACGTGTCGTCAAATTATTTTTTAATAATGATATTATTCACAAAATAATAAAACTAAATACTAGCAAAAAAATATGTATTACTAAATAAAAAGTTTTGCACTGTATAGTTGTAAATATTTTAACTATACGAGTAATTTAAATTAAAGTAAACATTAGTGTGACTTCTCTTGTTACAGATTGGATGACAAATATCTTATATTAGGATTGTAAGATGTTACTTTTAGTAGAATGTATGCTGCTTTGGAGTCATCTACCAAGCGGTTTCTATGCAATTAATTATTTTTACTGTGATTCACTTTTTTGACAAGAGGATTTGTAATTTGTTTCACAAAAAGCCGTTTTACATACGATGTTTTGCATACCACTATTCCATAACATAAGACACACACCGCTTTGTCGCCTTTACTAATGATACCATATTTCTGCATTCATCAAATTTAAAATTCTCTGTTATACTTACTACCTTGCACTTTTTTCTACCTTTTCTGAACTAGCCATGTTAAATAACAGTTAAAAATCGTAAATATAACACGAATAAATTTTGAAATACAGTGGTGTCAATAAAATTGACTATGCTATGTGTAGTCAAACTTAGCATCATAAGCAATTAGTCCACGACGTAACTAAAGCAAGAGAATAACAAATGGGTGTGCTCCCCGCCACCCCGTGACCGATCATTCGCGTCTGTTCGTAATGCTTCACATTGAACTTCGTTATTTTGAAATAAAATACAAACCATTCTGATCGCTGGTGTGCCCAAAATATTGCATTGTGTGCCATCCATGGCACGTGTGCCACTGGTTCGCCCTCCCTGGACTAGACCCATAAAATCTTGAAGAGTTTTCCAATCCATGGATGGACAGTTTATTACATTGTGATGGGTAGTTCCGTAGTAATAAGACATTACGTTTGGATACTTTAAGCCCTGACACCCTGTATAAAGCTTTTATGACCCCAATATGGTTAGCCTTAGCATTATGTTAATAAATATTCTGATGAATTCGAAATGATTAAATTCTTCAATGTTACTTTTCTTTTACTTTTCAAATTAGTTAACATGATACAAAGATGAAATTCATATTATACTATATTTCACAGTAATTATAAATTCGCCTGTTAGTTCACAATTGTTAAAAAAGTAGAAGAGGGAAATAAAAATGATGATATAAGGACCGAATATGATAACCAATTAACATGAATTGACAATAACAGTTCTACATTAAATTATTGATTGCGTTTTATCGTTGTAGTAAAGCAAAGTATCATTTGAAGATATTCGAATGATATGACCAATTACGATTGATTTTGATGTTTCAGAATCAAAGAACTGTTTCTAATGTTTTAAAAATTATTAAAATATAAATAAATGTAAATTTTTAAGCACTAAACAGAATTTTTTTGAATGTTTCTGCTTTTGAATCATAATTGCAATGAGCATTAATTAAAAAATTATAATGCCCATTATATTTCATGGAAAAAACAATTATCTTTTAATATGCACATTGACTATGAACATTCCCGCTATAGTGCCCTGCGTATGTTTTAGTTATGGTGCATTTTCTCCTTATTGGAATAAAGTAATAATAATTATGAAAGTTTTGGTTAACAAGGTCGATTCTACAGCTCAGTTTACAGACTCACTGGCTCTAAAAAATTAAGCCAATCAACAACGACTTCACATCAAGTAAATGCCTCTTTTTGAATTCGAAATATTTTAACCACAAAAAAAATATAAATTTTTAGCCTAGATAAACAAAATACTCTAAAATTATTTTACCAGATTTTTTGAAGTATCTGGGATTTCTTAGTTCACGGTTAAGGTATCCGACAACTTGCGACAACTTTTTTTTAAAAAAAAATGGAGATTTTTTTTTTTTGTGGTTTTTAGAATTATTTAGTACATTCTAAGAAAAAAAGGGTTAAATTTAGGAAGAGAAAAATAAACTATTGCTACTAAAATTGGAAAAAATTGGTAAAAATTTACAAAATTTCCCTAAATGGAGCCCACTCTGTCCGAAAAGTTTATGAACAAATTCTCAAATTTCAATTTAATGAACTACTTCGCTGTTCCTTTTATTTGATAAATTTTAAGAAAAAAATACTAAATTTAGGAAGAGAAAAATGAATTATTGCTACTAAAATTGGAAAAAATTGGCAAAAATTTACAAAATTTATATAAACGGGGCCCACTTTGCACAAAAAGTTTATGAACAAATTTTCAATTTTTTAATTTTGATGTATTACTTTGCTGTTCCTTTTTGAAATGATTTAGAGATATTTTAATTTTTCACAAAAACTAGAGCACTTTATCTTAGTTATTATATGAAATTGCTTAAAAAACAGTGATTATATTAACATAAGGGACTGTAAATTTTGTAATAAAACAGTGATTGATAAATCTGAAGGTTTAAACACTTCTACTCTTATACAGAACATACACAACTTTTTGAGCAATCGCTGGCTTCCATCTGAGAAAATTAAAAAAAAAAACTTTTTCGATTAAAACGCGTTTTAAACTATTACATATATATTTTGCTTAAAGTATGTCATCTGCTTTACTAAAACTCTTGTAGTTTTTGTTCTAGTGAATAGTGAATGAAATTGGCATTTTTTATAGAGCTATTAAGATGGCCTATAAAATAAAGTTATAAAAAAATTTTGTCAGTTTTTGAAAAAAATCATGATTTTAGAGAAATCGAATACCTTAAGAGCTAAATCAAGAGAAGCGCTGAAAAGGGACATCAGAACGCTCACAGATATGAGAAGTTAATAACGTAAAAACTTACTTTGTTATTTCATTCATCAAAAATTTCCTTACAATTTTTTAAAACCAGCCCAAATTAACAAAATGTTCTAAAATTATTTTACAAGTTTCTTTTTTTGAGTTGTTTGCGAGTTCTTAGTTCTTAACCGAAGTATACATCGGAATAAAAAAGAAATAAAGCAGTGGTACATTGAGGGAAAAATTTGTGAACCTTTAAAAATGGATATAATAAAGTTTTAAGACCTGAGGGGTTAATATTGTAAAAACTTACTAAATTGTCATTTCATTTTTCAAATTTTTTTAATACATTTTTTAAAAAAAACATTCAAATTTAAAGTAAACTTAGATGTTTTGCATATAGAAAAACTACATTATTATGATACCGTTAGAAACTTAGGAAGCAAATTCACATATATAAGGATTTGTGTTTTACTCTATGTTTTATTGATTAACTGTTTTCTTTTACTTCGATTTCTATTCTTGTAAAGTTAACTCCATCGCTTTATAAAAAATATAGTTATAATTAAAAAGAAATTAAATGAAATTTTACAATAGCATTTAATGATTTTCCCAGTTTAAAAAGTGGCACTTTTAAGAAATGGTCTAACTACCTTTCATTTGATTTTTTTGTCATGTGAAATAAAATTAATAATTCTATATATAAAAGTAAATGGTATTCAATTCAATCAATTTCCAATTCTCTTCTGTAAATTTAAAATTTTTTTCTCGAAAGCGTGTTTTATTTATTTATTTGTAAAAAATAATTGATATTGCAAAAAAGATATTTAGAATTTTTAAATGTTTGGAATTTGAAATAAGTCAATATGACATTAAATACCGTATTTACTCCAATCTACGTCACCATCAATTCTAAGCAGCACCCACAAAGCTCTCAAAATTATTTTGTGAAAAATTGTTGCCATCGATTCTGAGTTGCACCCTCGATTTTCTACACGATTTTGAGAAAAATTTTGCAAAAGATTCGTCAATATCTAATATTTAAGAATTAAAAAAAATTATAGAGAAATAATAATAATTTATTTTACCAGCATTAAAAATCTTCAAAAACATACATGAACCAATAATAGCTGTTTGGAAAATGGTTCTTCACTTCCATTGTCACAGCTGACTTCGGAATTGGTGCCGGTGTCGTTTTCCGTGCCATCCAATGCATTTGTTGTGCAACATTTTTTAAAAGAATATATTGTAGAAGAATGTATAATAATCATTAAGGACTTGAGAAAAATTATTTTGTTTGCGCCATTGATTATATTTGTATCATCTGTGCCAAATTTTCAATTGCTGCTGTTGTTTCCGTTTTTTTTCCTGCATATAAAATTGCCTCCCTTTTCAAACTTGTTTCATAGTGAACTCTCTCATCATGATGCTATTACCGATATCTTTGACGTTTAGAAGATTTAAAGAAAGCACATATACAACAATATTTCCTAAACACAAGCTGACAACGTTTTTTAGGATAAAATGAATACACTGAACATAAACTGCGGAAAGGGCATCGATGCAAGTGGTCAGAATGGCCTTTTTGAAAGGGGGGGGGACTCAATTTTCTCGCCCCAAGAAATGTTTTGCCTTCGATTCTAAGCCGCGCCCAAGTAGCAGTAACAGTGGAAAAATAATGCGGCTTAAATTTGAGTAAATACGGTAAAAATATTCTGTATCCTTATTTCCATTTAACAATCTTAATAAATGTTACTTTAATAAAAAGTTTCTTTTTGACTGGATTATAAGTAATTGGATAAGAGTTGAAATAATTAGTATGATTTGTAAAATTAAAATCCAATCGGAATTTGTAATGGATGTAATTTTTTATGCTATCTAATTAATTTTTATATAATTCATTAATGATCAACTATATACCATAAAAGAAGCAATTTATATTCAGTAACAAGTGCATATTTGTGTTCAATTTTATTTTTAAGTTGTTATAATTTGAATAGTTTTTTTCATTATTTCTAAATTGTTAAAATTTATTCAACATATTTCATTTAGTAAGAATTCTCATGTTATTTAAGCTAGCTTATATTAGAACAATTTAATTATAATCCTTCAAAAAAATGTAGGGCAAATTAAGCCATTATTTTGCAAATGCATGATTCACAGAGAAACCCTCCTTTGCGACATCAATATATCGTAAAATTAAAGAAAAATGAAAAATAAAAATAAAAAAAAAAAAAAATTGTTGCTTTGAGAGAAAAGAACAAAGAAATAATAAAAGGGTTAACCTCTAACTCAAAACCAAAACTACGCATATTAATTTTTTCTTTATCTCCAAACATAGTCATGTCTAGACGGACAAAAATGACTAAAAAAGGGGGTTTGCCCAATCAGCAAATTTAATGGAAGAGCCGAGGAAAAAAGTAATGCAGAGAAATCCCCCCTCCCCACCCATAAAAATTTACAAACACTTATTACACGATGCGTAAAATTTTCAAAAATTTCAACATTGACATGTAAGTTCACATGTCACCCCTCCCCCTATTAAAAATAAAATTTTAAAAAAAAATGAATAAAATCTACACCAGCCTCTGGTTTGGGCCCGGGAATGTCTCTAGATAAAAATCTGTAAATGTACCTCCCCTACGTATTCCCGGGAAACCCTACTACACATACACGTGCATGTCCTTATTCGATCTTCCTGTTCAATATAAAGTACCAGCGGAATCTACGTCTCAGCTTGGACTGAGCAAATAGCTGGCGTCGACGAGTCGGCGGCCCAGACTTAACAACAAAAGCAAGCCATGCCGTTATCGGTAGTAACAACCTCCATCCGACCCCCCGTCTTTGTCCCTCCCGCTCATGTTTTGCTCCTCCCCTCTAGTTTTCATCTTCTCTCCCATCTCCATCCTCCCGTCCTCTTAGAATCCCTTGCATCATGCACTAGCGACATCTGGTGGGGGATGTGTGCAACTACAATCGATCTCCCGCCAAAAATGATTTTGTGGGGGAAAGAATTCGACCGTGGAAAACGCGTGATTTTTACAATAGAGATTTTGCAATGACTTTTTTAAAAATCTTTTTTTTTTTTTGGTAGCTTGATAATTGTTGTGAAAATTTTTTCCCCTCCAATCTTTTGATTGCATTATTGAAGTGAAAAAAAAAAGATGAGTTGTGCATGTGTTATGGGACATAATTAATTCTTTGCGCTTCAAGGCTACTTTAGATCAAGGACTTGTCCTTGGTATTCTTTTTAGACGCTTTACAGACTTTCAAAAGCCTTGGTCTTGACTTTCAACTCTGATCTTGAGATGTTTTGAATGAAAATCAGTGAAAAATGTTTAGATATATAAAAGACTTTTAAAAATGATTTAATATTCATAAAAATATATAGAAGAGATTCAGCATTTTTTTTACATTATAAGCAAAATAGATTGATAGTCAAATATTTTCTTTGAAGAAACTAAGAATTTTTTTACTTCGATTATTAATTAAATGCTTGTTTTAAAAATAAATTGGAGAATTTTAATATAAGAGTATTTTTATGTCAAAAACAATTTTAATTGCACTTTAACTTAGTCTTTTTAAATGCTTTTAATAACTTAGTAAACTGTTTTTGTTTAATATTTATACAACTATTGTTTAAACTTATGTATTTTTATCTAAATGCTTTTGAAATTCAGTTTTTAATTTGATGTATCCTTTTTAAAAATATTTTTTAAGAAAGCGAAATTATGAGTGTATATGCATTCTACTGAATTTTTTTTAATGAATCTTGAAATAAGCTTTTGTGCATGAAAATATATTTACATATGAAAGTGTATCCCAAAAGTTTAGAATATGTCGATGTTTTACAGTAAAAAAATAAAATCATATGAAGTATAATGATTCATGACACTAAAACAGTAGTCTTAAACTTTTTCAACTTACGGAACCCTTAGAACAATAAGGTGCTTTTGTGGAACGCCATTCCTACACACAATTAGAATATATATCTTTAAATAATGTTTATGGGGTGGGTAGCCTAGTGGTTACAGCATCGGACTCCAGACCCGAGGCCTGGGTTCGATGCCACTAAATACCACCGAGTATAGACGGAGTACGTGCTCGTTAAATCAGTGGGTGAGAGAATATTAACGTCGCACTGATTAGCAACACGAGGGCTTTTGGCGACGGTCCGCATAATTTTGAACCATGGTCAAGTGATGCGGACGACACCTGAGCTGGCACCCCCTCTCCTAACTACCACACCACACCAACAGGAGGACGTTTGAGCTCTCGACAGATTTAACGTGCATCGCGCCCCTACACGGCGGATCTTTAGTGTTACCAGGATCGAACTCGTGACACGCTAGCCATGATCCGATGCCTAGACCACTTGGCCACCGCGGCCGTGTTAAATCAGTGGGTCCGAAAGTCTTGAGGGCGGTCGCAGCAGAAACCACGAGTGCAGGGGGCTGGAGAATATTTCCCTCCTCTTCAGTTTCTTGCCAAAATTGTGGAGGTGGAGATAGGTGGTGTCGCCATCTATCGTTAAGAAGTCCAAACTGTCTCTCAGGCAATGGCAACTTTCATTCCTTCCCCTGCGGGAAGGACACGACAACAACAACAACAGTAGACCAACAAGTAATAGGGATATATGCTTGCCTTTTTTTCATACAAACTGTCTAAGTCTGTTGGAATTTTCTGCAGTCGCATTTTATATTCTGCGTTTTATTTGTTTTTATTTTTTGTTTTCCTTGCCACTCAAGTTAAGAAATATTTTACAAATACATATATTGTTCTCAATAGCTAAAAAATTTTATAGCTGTGCGAGCAATTCTTTGTATATTTCGCATGAATTTGCAACCTAAAATTTAGAATCTCTTCTTGCTTAAATTTAGATTTTAACATCGAATCTGTTGATACGTTTATAAATTGCTCCGTCTCCTTTTTTAATAGGTCCCCTCACCCCCTTAAACGGAAAAATGAGCATTTTCAATTAGAAAATTATTTAGTTTTGCAAGACATTGTGTTAACGAATCTAAAATTATTTCGTGAAACTCGGGATGGTAAACAATAGAATATCCAAAATCTAGTAGATAGTATATATATAAAAATAAAATGTTTTAATGTTGTTTTATTATATTAACATAAAAGTTTAAAAAGTATTATAAAATATATAAAATTATTTTGTATACATAAAGTTCTCTTTTTAATGAATAAGATGAGCTTCATAAAAAACGCGAATCTGTTTTTCATACACATCTATAATTTTTTTCTTCATCTTTATTGTGACTCGTGTAACCCCTGGGAATGGTTTGTGATACCCCTGGGTTCCATGGAATATAGTTTGAAGACCACTGCACTAAAAATATAAATAATCTCAAAAGAAACTGATTAAATAATTCTGAAGTGTAGTTAAACAGGGAAAGAATTCATACTGAAAAATATTGCATTTACGAAAACACATACCATACTTAATATCTCATAGACCAGTGCTTCTAAAATTTTCAATATTTGCGATTTAATATTTAATCAAAATTTTCGTCGTGATCCCCTTCCCCCTCCATACAATAACATTGTATTGAATTCAATGGTGCTATACTTTGACACGAAAGCTACAATACGACTTTAACCTTTTAATTGCCACCAGTGTAAATAAACGTCTAGCTCAGCCAATGCGTTAATTTCCCCAAACGTATATAAACATATTTTCCGAAGTACGATCTATACTGTGCATTGCTATTCATAAAATTAATCCGAAGTCTTTGGGATGCAATAAAAAGACAATGACATAGTGTGTGTGTGGGTTAAGGATTTATTTATTTCAGAGGATTTGCTTATTTATTAATTTTCTTCCCCCCCCCCCCCCAATACATCACTTGCGCACTCCTACGTGGAAAACGGAGGCATTGGGGAGCAAATCTTGCATCTTTTAATCGGCAGTTAAGGGAAAATCAGAAGAAATTATCAAGAAATTATCAAGATAATGGTTATAATTTTTGCATATAATTTTATATATAACAAACCCATGGGGTCACTGGTAATTATTAAACTTCTTCTCATAGCATTATTAAATTAATTATGAAATACATTGTGCAGTCTGATACATTTACCAGTTTATTAAATCGGCGGTGTGTAAATGTGTACTTTATTTTTTATTATGTCAGAATGTACTTCGTTTGTTTATTCTCAGTAAATTAAATTTTAAAAAAAAATCTTTTATTTACGACTTTTCAATATGTTCGTGCCCCCTTGTAGAATTAGGGGGCGCACCCCACAGTTTGGGAATCGCTGCCTTAAAGTTAACGTCTTCATCATTTGCTAGGAGTTTTCATTGTGACTGCAGCAATAATTTATGCATCGGACATAATGTTTTGCTCGGTACCTCTCTGGAACCACAATTCAACACAAAAAAAATTACTTTTTAAAGGTATAAATATGTCTATAATGAGTATTAAGTAGCTTAATTAGCAAAAAAAAAAAAAAAAAAATGCTCCCCTTTTTTTTAAAGAAATGCTTAATGTTATGTCGTCTATTTTTTCGACCTGTAAGAGTGTGGCCGAGTTATCCGGACTGCCGGGTTATCGAATGCCGAGTTTTCGCGGAACTCTATTGTAATTCTAATTTTGAAAACAATTGTATTAACTCTTTCCCTGGCGGCAGGGGGTATTTAAATCCTACCCAAGTCTGGCAGACAATTTAACAATTAAATGGCTGAAACGCATGCATTAAAATAAAAAATTCCTGCAACTGTGCAATTGTTAGTTAAGAGCTTATTTAATTAATCAATTAATTATCAATTAATCAATTAATTATTAAGTAATTATTATCAATGAATTAATTAAGTATTAATTAATTAATGATAAAAGTAATTCATTAAATAATTAATTATTGTTAAAATAAATAAATTACTAATTAATTCATTATAAATTAATTATATTAATTAATTGATTTATTATTAATAATTATTTTATTACTTGTTCAATTTAATTAATTAATTTTTAAAATAAAAAAAACCCTGTAACTGTGCAATTGTTAGTTAAGAGCTTAATTAATTAATTATTAAATTAAAAAAATCCTGTAACTGTGTAATTGTTAGTTAAGAGCTTAATTAATTAATTATTGTTAAGTAATTATTAGTTAATTGTTAGTTAGTTAGTTGGAGCGAACAGGGTGAACCAACCTGAATGTTGGCGCGCGTCAAAGCGTGAAAACACGCCGTTGCCAGGTAAGAGTTGTATTTGTGTCTCGGCGTGTTATCGCGCCTACGCCAGGGAAAGAGTTAAGTAGCTCAGTAACTGTAGCATATGCTCAACAATCGTTACTGTTACTGTAGGGTCTACTTAAAACTGTCGTGAAGTTCAAATAGACCTAGTTTTTACTTTTAGTAAAGGCTTATAATGAGATTTCAACTCAAGTGCGAACTTCACTTAAACAAAATTTTGAACTTCATTCACAGTCGTCAGAGGATTTGCGGGGCTGGGTGAGGTTAGGATCGCGAACTCGTGGCCGACGTTAGTCGAGTCGCTGGTTCAAGTCCTGATGCCACTGAAGACCCTCCATGTAGAGCGGCTGATGCTCATTAAACTTGTGACGGATCTATACGCGTCCTTCCACTAACCCTCTTGGAACATTTTTGGGCTCTGAATATCAACAACCCTCTCTGCAGAAGGAACCGTGATATGCAGATTAGGTCTATTATAAAAAGTATAGGTTTGCTTGCTAAATAGTTAGTTAGATAGATGTATATATATATATATATATATACAGAGAGAGAGAGAGAGAAAAGAATTGACGTTTAATTGAAGTTGTCAAGAGATTGAAATATTAAGAAGTAGAAGATAGGAAGATCATCTACAGTTCAGGTATTAGTCATATTGAAAGCGCGTTTTGGTATTTAAATTATTAGAGAGATTTAAGTGACAATTGGTCACATACCTACTACATTTATTAAAGTAGAAGATTGATTCATAAAAAGTGGATCAATTTATTAGACGTATTCTCCGCGCGACTCTCATTACAAACCCCCTGCTCTCTACTTGGAAACATCTCAACTTAATTTGATCAACCTGGTTATATGAATTGAATTTTGTCTGTGTTAATTAATGTGCTGAATAAATAATTAGAAAATATCCTGTCGAGTCTTCCTTCACTTCCACCCACACCTTTAACCGGGTCCGCGACTAGACTAGGGGGGTTACAAACTGTTATGGCTCAAATTCTTTCCGTGGTGTGGTGGGGAAGTTAGGAAAGTGTGTGCCAGCTCAAATGTCGTTCTCGTCACTTGATCGAGACTCAAAACTACGAGGTTCCATCACTAATAGGCCACATGTTGCCTTAGAGTGTAGTCTGTTGTGAGTCATTTCCCCTATTTGATGCCTCTCTCTCCAAACTTCCACACCATTCTAAGGAAAAATTTTGAGATCCAGTTCTGCTTGCCGTGAAGTAATCCTCATTATTCGCATGATGAATATATAGATGGAGTCAAATAATACATTTCAGTTATCATTAGCTTATTGAAATAACTTCAATGTGAGTTTTGCGATAAACTTTATAGTGTTATATTTGAAGTTTTGGGAAAAGGTAATTATATATAATATTTTGATAACTTATACTTATCTTAAATGGAAACGAAATAAAACTAGTTATTTCGTTTCACTATAATACTAGTTATTTATTTTATTCAATTTAAAGGAAAAACAGATACGCGTGGGGGAAATTTATGTAATATGAGGAGAAAAGCCGAAATGATATTAGTGGAAACTAGCATTGCGATGGTAAAACGATTCTTATGTATTCCAAGTAAGTGATTATTTTGATCTTCACGAGAACCCTGATTCACATAAAATTCATTTTTCAATTGTAGGGATGTATGAATTCTTATTTTGTTTAATTTATCTGGAGTCACAAAATATTTCATTTCAATTTTGAATAAATTTTTACGTTCAACATGACATAAAAATGTTAATAATGTGAAAATTCTCTATGTCTAGTGGTGCCATAAGTTCGTGTACAAAAAAAATATTGATATTTGCCGTGACTCAAACGTAGCAGACAATTTAAATTTCGTGTTTGTTAAGATCGTAAGCAATATTTTCAAAAAATTGTAATCTTTGATGCATGTTGCTCAAAATTAGTAAGAACTTTATGTGCAACAAGTGTTTATTTGAATCAAAAAAAAAAAAAAAGGAGAAGAGTCGATCAGATATTTTTAAGGCAAACACTTAGACATAAAATGGCTATTCATTTCTGTAACCATAAAGAGATTTTCTTACACCAGCAGTGTTCCAGACCGTACTACGCTGTTGGCCACACAAAATGCAACAACCTGAAGGAAGCATGTAAACCATGTGCAATTTACATCATGCGTTGGTAGCGATGAAATATGCAAATCATTAGCATTATAGCCCAGACGCACATCACGGGTGACCGTAGCGCCACCCGCAAGCGCTATATAAGGGGGAGAACAGATTGGCTATTGGAAGTACGGCAGTTATTTTTTTATGCGTTTAATTTTTATTTATTGCATAAGCTGTTTATCTATGTCTCGTGGAAGACATCGAGCATCTTTTGACTAAGTTTCTGAATGCGACTGAAGAAGATAGTAGCCTATAGGGATTGCGGATTATCCTTCAGAGAAATCGGTCAATGTGTTGGAAAAAACCAAGCAACTGTGATGCAGATTTGTTATCGCTGTATGCATGAGGAAATAACGGACCGATGGGGCTAATCGCACCCACCTCGTTGCCCCAGGCGGATTGTGCGCATGACAGTGATGGATCGCGTAGTCACACCACGAACCATAGTACAGCAGATTCAGTCTATTATGTATCATTTGGTGTCCGGTCGTACCTCTCGACGCTGTTTGTAGCAGAGTAGCATATCTGCAAGGTGTTCATTGCTTCGTTAACCTTTAACTGGAAACCACAAGCGTTTGCGCCGCCAATGGTGCGATGAACGGTGGACATGGACAACGGAATGGAACGACATTGTGTTTACTGACGAATCCCGCTTCTGCTTGCAACATCACGTTGGTCGGATTGGGGTTTGGAGACATCGTGGTGAGAGGCTGTTGAATTGTTACGTTATGCATTACCACACTGGTCCTGCACCCGGTATAACGATGTGGGGTGGTATTGAATTTCACTACCGCACCCCTTTAGTACGCATTGCCAGTACACTTAACAGCTAGCGCTACATTTCTGAGGTGTTAGAGTTCATGGTCCTTTCATACATTCAGTGCTTGCCATCAGCCATATTCCAATAGGATAATGCGTGACCACACGTGACACGTAATGTTCAAGAGTTCTTCGGTAACTATCAGATTGAATTGCTTCCTTGTCCTGATTGTTCTTCAGATCTATCACCATTCGAAAACGTGTGGTCTATGCTTGCACAACGACTGGCCCGGGATACACCATGTGCTGCTACAACATATCAACTTTGGCAATATATGGAAGCCACATGGACTGCTGTACCTCAAGGATACATCCAAAGTCTTTTGATCCTATGGCAAGGCATGTGGCAGTGATTATAGTAACCAATGGTGGCTACACAAACTACTGATTTTGTCATCATCCACAAGTCACAAGTAATTTTAATCGTTTGATCTTTGCACAACTTGGTATCTGTCAATTAAATTTCGCTGTTATATCTCTGGTTCTTCTGTGTGTTGCATTTTTTGTGGCCAGTAGGGTACGTTAAGGCTTCACTATACTATTCCGGCAAAATAAGAAGGAACCCAAAATGTACATGTGCAATGCTCTTATTTTTTGGAGTCATTTATTCGAAGTATTTTACCAGGATTTTAAACAACTTCATACTTTTAGAACTAAAACCCTAAAATGCAAGAAAAGATGTGTTTAAAGGTATGTGGATGTTAGAAAATGAAAAATCTCTGGAAAAGGCCAAATGCGGCATTTCATTCTTCAGATAGTGAGTGAGTGAATAATAAAAGCATGGAATGAAATTAAACTTTGTATGATTCACAAGTAAGTAAATTTCAACTTGCAAATTAAGAGAATTTGCAGACTTGATTGATTATCTCTAGAACTACTGAACCGATTTTAATGAAATTTGATATGTACATACATTCATACAATACAAATGTCCATTCAACAATTTCAATACACACGCATGATCGTGCGTAACACTCGCTGGAGTTGGAAGGTATGAAGCAGCGGTTGCAGAATAAACAAAAGAAATGGGTTAAGACCTGTATAACAGTAAGAGGGGGTATGGCCGCTCTTACTGTTATACAGGCCTCGTCACAGCGTGATGTCATACTTGAAATAAGGCAGTTTATATTAGTTCTTATGTTCTGATCCCTCTCATTCAGCAACGCTATTTTCATTTCCTGGATGGTTCTCGAAGGGGGTTTGTGAGGTACAATGGCCCTCTACAGTGCGTCCCAGACATGCTCTATAGGGTTGAGGTCTGGAGACCTGGATAGCCAATCCATACGGCGAATATTCTCACTCTATAGAAATTCATCGATCAGAAGAGCTCTTTGTGGCCTCGCGTTATCGCCCATTAAAGTGAACTTGGGGCCACATGCACCCCTGAAAAAGTGAACATAGGGCTCCAAGACCTCATCTCTATACGTCACACCAGTCACAGAGCCTCTTTAAAAGACATGGAGAGGTGCATGACCATCCAAAATGATGTCTGCCCAGACCATTAAACCTCCTACACCATAATTGTTGATTTCGCGAATATTGGAGCATAGATAGCGGGTCCATGGTTCTCTCCATATGAACGTATGGCGAGAATCGGTGTTTAAGCTGAAACGAGACTCATAGGTGAACAGAATGGTCACTCATTGATCCATACTCCACTCTCTATGCTATCTATACCATGCTAAACGGACTCATCGTAGACGTAAACGGGACGTGAGAGCAGGTCTTCCGACAAACAACCCTCTCTCACGAAGTCTTTTTAAAACAGTCACCTTTGATACGCGGGTTCCTGTGGATGCATACAAGTAACGAGAGATCTGAGAAGCTATAATACCTCTGTTACGCCTCACTATAATCGACAAATGGCAATCTTCTCAGGCCGTCTAGGCTCTTGGACGACCTTGCCCAGACTTTTTCTCGATGGATCCAGTATCCTGGAACACTTTCTATAAGTTACACATGACGCTGAGCGTTAAATTGAACTCTCTACAAATCTGGACTTGACATTGGCCTGCTTCTAGCCTCAGCACAATTTGCCACCTCATTCCATCATATAAAAGTTGGTGGACTTTTTACTGTTACAATTTGAACCGATTGCTTCAAAATAACACCAAGAAATTCACCCAGGTGTGCTGGTGAACGAAATACGTCTGAACTTACAAGCTCTTATAAAGCCTGTTTTTCTGCTGGCTCCGCCTACACACACGTGTACGCTTACGTATTTGCCATGCAAAATTTGTATTTTTATCTAGAAACAGTGGTTTTTCATTCAGTTCAATTCTTTTCATAAAATTCGATAAAATATGCAAATTTTCTTAATTTATCTCATCAGTGTAAATAATGAAGATGAAACAGAATTCGATGGTATGCCTGAAGATATTATAACGGAAAACGCAAGCAAATATATAAAACCTTTCATGCTATCAAATAATGAAAGTTCATGAGGTATGTTCAGGGGAGGGTGACTATTCTGGCACGCGGGCTACATTGTGGAAGTGGAGGATACCGGAATGTACCTTTTTCAAATGACTGCATTCATGAGTTAACTTTGCATCTCAGAAAACGTACACAATGCATAATACAATTTTATTGATTATAACAATAAATATAAGCTAAATAAGCTAGTGTGGCATTTTTATTCAAATTATTTACTGTGCTTATTTCATATCATCTATAGCTGCAAGCTCATTTAACTTTAGGATCATTTTAATGGAACAAACGTACCTTGTCACATTTTTCTACAATTTTAAAAAAAATCAAAATGAGATTTCTTGTTGAAATTTTCATCGTTGCCCTCAAGTTATGTCAGCCAACTTGATCTGCATACAAAAAAAATTTGTGCACAATAATATATTGACTCAAATACAGAGAAAATGTTTTGCCTATTTAGTTTTCATACTGTCTTGGCGAGTCACAAAATAACCTTTTGCGCGCCGCCCGTTGCCCAACTTTGTCTTAAATGAACAGTATCAGATATATATATATTATGCTCATCTTCTTTTTATTTTTAAAACTATTATTTTTTTATACCCGTAAATTTGGATCTTATGCACACGTTATACACCAGAATATACAGCGTACAATTTTATATTTACTGTTACGTATACCCGGGTTCGAGGATATTATGCTATTCGTCTCAAAGAGCAAGGCAGTTCCTTAGGAGCGATGCAAATTTATTGTAGAAAAACCACCCTTGAAATACAGGATACATCACTAAAATTCGCTTAATAAATTCCAGAAATTTTTCACACTTTCTACAGCTCTCAGATACAGCTATCAGTGCCTAAAATTCAAATACGTATTGTTTAAGATTATTCGCTAGCATTTGCTCGATAGTAGCAACTAATCGCTAGTCGATACAATACTGACTCAGTTTCGGCAAGCGACTCCTATTTATTGGCTGAACGTATGTTTCTCTAAAGATCCGCTTACGTCACAGATCATGATAGTATAGATCTCTCTCCAGTAATTTCCAGAAGCATCCATTTGGTCACCAACTCACCAAAAACGATCCCCAAAAAGGATTCCAAATTGTCTCTTTCGTAAAGTTTCCATTGAATCATTATTATATAATGTAAGAAATGGCGTTGCTTGCTAAAGTTACAAATTTAACGTGAAGTAAATACAATAGAAAGTAATATTAACTAACAACATGTTGTTGTTGCTAATGCCAGTCAGATCGAGGCCGATGAAATTCATCATGGCATCGGGCTATATTGTACGCCTGTCGTTGGTCGTAGCTTTGAGCACCATGCAGGTGACAGTACGATTTGGCTCTGTTCCACCCCAATTTTGAGGGAGAACATCCTGGGAGTAGTCAGAGTCCTTTTACCTCTCTTTCCCTTCCACCAACCTCACGAGAGGACTTGCAGCTCAACGGCTATTTAGAGTACCCCCATGCCGTGAAGGCACTATACATTTACAAAGATCCATGCCTTCTCCGGGATTCGATCTCAGGCCCTACGGCATAGCAGTCAGCGTCACTAACCACTATGACGACTACTTTTAACATATCCAGATATAAATTATTTTACACTATTTTAAGTATTCATTGCACAAAATTCGTAACATTGATTTTAGTTTTGAATTATCACAGAAATACTTCAATTTGTTGCTACTGAGAGAAAACTGCTTTTTAGTGACAAAAGATGTTCCTGATAACTTTATTCTGGAAAGGATTTACGTCAACCAAAGAAGACAAACGAATCCTTTCTTTAATCTCGATGTACAAGTTCGCGGAACGATATATTATACAACGAACTATGATTTATGTTGAAAATGTAATGGAAGTTTTTTCTTAATTTGCAACGCTTGCACATTTATTCTAAAAAGTGGGCTTTTCAAAACTTATTCTTCTTCCTATGTGAATGTTCTAAAAAAAACCATTCAATTCCCATCGATCATCTTTACGTATAAAACCTTCTTTCTTTCCGCAGCGTTCCGAAAATACGTTTTTCTTAAATCTTTTCTAACAGATGGTCAAACATTTTACTGCTCTTTATGCCCTAAACTGAACGGATACGAATATTTCTTTTAAACGTTTAATATATAATTTTTTTTCTTCTCTCTCCTGTTTTATTTCATACTGTTTTATGTCATCGTGCTGTTTAACAGTCAAAAGTATGATGATTTTCCTGTCTTGACGCTGTCTTGTAGTTTTTCAACGAGCAGCACGAATTAAAGCACGAAGACTGGGCTGGTTAATTTTTTTGTAGTTATTTCAATACTGGAGTAATGTCCAAGGCTGCCTTAAAGTTCAGTAAATGACAGTGTAGACATTTCCCGTCTTCCTATTTTTTATATCCCCTTCCACGGGAAATAGGACATTTATTTTGTATTTTTGTCATCCATCATGCGGTTTGACAGGACTTACATTCTGTTCCGACATTTTTTGCATCCTTTTCCTTTTCTTATATAAATAGAGGTAGTGCTGTACTTCGGATGGCAGTTTCGAAAGGGAGAAGCAAATTTAGCAGAAAAGCTGGGTTTTCTCATATATGCCTAAATAAATTTTTTCGCGCTTATCTCCACACTCTTTTCCGTTTCTGTTTGTACCTTTAAAAAGGCATTACGACGCGGGATAAGAATTTAATGAAAATGTGTTGAACTGTTTTCGAAGTGGACTGAAATAAATGAAATCTCATTCAAAAATTAAAAGAAAAATTTGTGATTTTACGGAGATTGTGCTTTTTGTGAAGCAAAAAATTTACATATAGTATTTATTCCCGCGCACATGTGCGTAAGGGTACTTAAATATCTCTTAATGTGTTAAAAATCATGTTTGAAAAATTGCAAATCACATTTTTGGGACAGGAATATATTAAAACGTCACACTAAGAAACGACTCGTGGCTATTGGCAACAGACCTCATAATTTCGAAAATTGGTCAGGTTGTCGTGGTTCTTGGACCGCGGGTGTGAGAAGGTTCGAGAAAGAGACAGGCATTATCTAAAGTTAATCACTTTTATTTAGTCTTTAACACATATGGGAATTTATGAGAACCAATGAGAATTTATGAGAATGCACTCTGATAACCTATAAGCCCGAGGAGCAATAAAACTTATTAATCTTATTAAATAACTATAAGCACTTATCTTATCAATTCCCTTGAATGCTCTTGCAACCAATTTGCTTAATCCTCAAGCCTTAAAGTGGACGACTTCCCTTTCTCTGAATCCTTCCTTCTGGAATTAATGCTACGATGTGCGACCACCGGTCGCTCACACTATTCTTTCCACTTAGGATTAATTTTCAAACATAAAACCACCTACTCCACGACTTGCACTGAAATAGAAGTTTACATTTACATAAAATCAAGGCCTCTTCATGGAAAGCGATTTTCAATTAAAATCACAGCTAAAAAGAGTATTTTCCCCAAGAGGATTTAGTAGAAGCCCCAATAGAACTTGTTACAAGGTGATGCGGTTGACACATGATCTGGTAACCCCTCTCCAAATTTCCATATTACGCCAACAACAAGACGTTCAGCTTCGACATTGCTAACGCCCCTCAACACGATGGGTCTTTAGTGGTGTTAGGCTAGAACTCTTGGCATGCCAGCCACTATATAGTATTTGACCGTAACCACTAGGCTACAGTGACCATTTGTGGGAGAGGAAAGGTGACACACAAA
The DNA here is from genome assembly GCA_019973975.1 of Trichonephila clavata. NCBI lineage: Eukaryota > Metazoa > Arthropoda > Arachnida > Araneae > Nephilidae > Trichonephila > Trichonephila clavata. The sequence continues at coordinate 55,041 of BMAO01021709.1, forward strand.
AACAAAGCTGTACGATTATGATATACGTGCTATCTCTTTTATTAAGTTTTCAAAGCGTTCAGTAAGCATGAATTCTTGAGATTCTTTATTTTTAGAGTTATTTATGTAAATTAATAATTTTTAAGCTTTCAAAGCATTCAGTAAATGTACAATTCTAAAATTTTTAACATATATCCAATAAAGACAATTATTTTTATAACAAATATCTAAAAATTCTTTTGATTTTAAAATATAGTAGAGAAGAAATATGAAACATTTTACACGCTAGATTTGATATCATTTATGTTGCACTCGGAAGCAACATGAGGGCACATGGACCTCGCAATTCTGAACCGATGCCTCTTCGATTCACTTCCACTCCACAGAAGACTATTGACCATGGACCTCTCAAGTTGGGCCCGCGGCGTCTTCTAACTTCCACTCCACAGCAGCATGAAGGCTATTGACCGTAGACCTCGTAATTTTGAACCGTGACCTCTTTTTATTTCCTCTCCACAGCAGCAGGAATGCTATTGCCAACGGACCTCGTATTTTTGAACCGCGGCCTCTTCTAACTTTCACACCACAGCAATATGAGAGCTACAGATTTTACGTGAATCAGCCCTTCTACATGACGGAGTCTACAGTGGCGCTGGGAGAAGAACCCGCTATTCGGCAACGTCGACCACAGGTTCACGTTCCTGACCCCTCGGCTACCGCAACCTTTATGCACTTGGAAAAATACTAACTGATTCAAACAGAAATTAGAAATATCAAATACAGGGTGGGGAAAATAAAAGTGGCCTGGAGATGAGAGTTCTAGGTTGCAAAGAAACACGACAAAGGCAAGAAGGTGAATCGCTAACCTGGTTATAGACGATATTGAAAAGGACCCGTATTCATCTCTTGGCACCTTTGGAACCTGGTCACCAAGTTGCAGAAGGAAGATCGAAGCTGGGCTGCTGGAATTGCTATAATCTCATCTAAAATGTACTACTGCAGTTATTGAAGACCATGAGGTTTGTTTCGATACACCTTAGATGTGAAGGTTCCCCACAAAATTAATTGCACACTGACAAATTAGGAGACCTGGAAGGCTAGCTAGGGCTGAGATCAGACTGAATTCTACAAACAAATCGGTCATGAGTGAAGATTGTGTAAATGTGATCTGTAGTTCAACGGAGTGTATTGGAAGTTGCATCATCCTGTTGAAGTAAGTGTAGGTCTTTTCCTCCTCAGTTTATACTACCACAAATTGATTCAAAATGTTGGATATGTAACGTTCTCAAATTAATTTCTGATGAAATAAAAATGGGATCAATAATGCGACGTGCAGACACTGTAAAACTAACACCAGCCTTATAATACTGTAATGGTGCATGGTTGAAGTTACGCTGATTCTCCACAGCTCAGAACTTATCATCTGTGAGTGGGCATAAGGTTAACCAGGTTAAACAAGGCTTAAGGGGACACAGTACGATTCAATTGACAAAAATCGGTCAAAAAATCAAATCTAATTTTTTTTATTCTAAATTATTCTTTATATACTTTTCTACAAACTCAAAACATTTTAAAGCTCTAAGTTTAAAAAACACAGAGTTATGATAACTTTTATGTTTGTTTTTATTCACATTCCTATGGCAAAGCAAAACTTTAAACTGACTTATCTCAGAGAAAGATATAATAACTAGTTTGTCTTCATTTAGAATGCTAAGGCTTTTTTTATATTGAGCTTAATAATTGGAAATTTTTTTCACTTGTTGCTAATAGTAAATGGAACAAAAGTTGGTGTGCATTTTTCAATCAAAGCAATGCTTATTTTTTTTTTAAAAAAAAACAAGATATCAATCATTGGCATGGCCAAGTAATTTTAGCGCGTTTTTCACATGTTGTATTTTACAATAATGCAACTAATGAACTTTTTACTAACAAAAAGTAGTACTGTGCTAAAAAAAATTAAAAATGATTAAATTTAAATATGATTCGGCTCATCTAGGGCACAAATGCGACCAAATGCCGAAAACCCGAGGTCAATTGGTTGCTTATTGGCTGAGAAAAAGGTACGACAAAATATGGAACGAAGACGAAATTTGCGTCCTAATAGCGCTTTTGTTCCACTACGTGAAAAACGCGCTAATAATTGAAGTTAGAATTTGACATTTTTATAAGGAATTTTGAATAAGCTTTCAAAAAAAGTATTGTACGAATACCAATCATGTTATGACAAAGCCCATATCAACTTTTGTTATACATAGTTTAACGTGCTTATAAATGAATTTTCATATATGTACGTCAATGTTTGTGGGGGAGAAGCATTTTAAAATCACTTCATAAGTTTCAAGTTTTTCCTTAAAAATTAAATAGTTAGCTTTTTATGAAATTTTGAGCACAAAATCTGTTTTACATCATGCATACACATAGGATGCCACCAAAAATTATGAATATCATTAAATTAAAATTTTTTGTGTAAATCGTACCAGTCCCCTTAATTTAGAAATAAACTTAAGATCCATGCCCAAACCTTTTATTGTTATCTCAGTAAACAGCTTAATGGAGAGTCGCATTCACGTCCAATCGTAATCACTCGTCCGGATCACTTTTATTTGCCCCACTCTGTATATTGGTCACAGCGAAATCGAAGCAATAATAAAATCAAAATATACACTGTTAAAACAAAATAATATTTGTAATCAAAACATTGTTCCAAACTTTGTTTTAACATTAAACAAAAGCAACCTACAATGACAAAATAAGGTTTCCTGAATATCTCTCTTTTCAATTAAAAAAAATTGGATTTTTGAAACAATGTATAGCCACTTGAAATAGTTACAACGTAAATTCATTAGGCGAATCGAGTTTCATGAGAAATAAAATGATCATTTTTTTTATTAAGAAGGAAGGAATCATTTTACCATCATTGGGCTGGTTGCCATTGGTGGCTTGGGTATACTCCTCAAATTGCATAATTTTTTTCACAATTTTTTGCCCTTGGTATTTAATTAAATATTTATTTCTCCTATATTTTATGGAATTTGCTCCAAATTACTGTTATTAATCAGAAAGGTATAAACTTGAAGGAAACATTTTATTATAAAAAATGAATGTATTGTCAAATATATAAGAAGTTTAAGGGCAATAAATTATCGTTTCATCTTTTACTGGAAAAATTCTCTTATCTTTTTTTCATCTACAATATTTTAATTCTTTGATTAATTTCATTTCTCTAAGGGCCTTATCCTTCTAATGCACTGATAAGCTTCAAGAACTTTCTATCAGAAATATAGGACTGATAAGTTAAATCAATATTCAACCTGCGGCCCATCAGTCTTTTTTAAGTGGACCGTTCATGGCCCCCATTACACTAAAAATACAATTATTGGAGAACAATGTACAAAAAATTTAACAAGAAATTCTCTCAATCATGCAATCAAATGTATCACTTTTGCTATGAATTGTTGTTTTAATAGTAGAATGTAAGCAAGAGACATGATCACAGATGGAAAAAAAATATTAAGTTTTTCCAAACTAGTAAAAATTTATAAAAATAAATATTTTTGTGTGTGTGTTCGATAGAAAAATTAATATACTTTTAAAATAAAAGCAAAAAAAAATGAGTTTTAATATTCTGATCAATTTTGTTTGTCAAAGTTGCTTTGGTCTTAATGTCTGCCTTTTTCATTATCTGCATGTTGCAGCCCTCATGAAATAGCTGTCATGTGTATGCGGCCCACGTGAAATACCTATCATGTGTATGCGGCCTTTCGGGAAAAAAGGTTGAGTACCCCTGAGTTAGGTAAAGCATGACAAACCTGCAACTCATGGTGCCATGTGACAAAAAACTGCATGGTTTTAAATTCCGGTAAATATAATGAAATTTCAGGATTTTTTTTTTATAGATTAATTTTAAAAGTTTCTAAAAAAAATATGAGTAACTATTTGCTGAACATTTTTCAGCTGCTTGTTGTAATGTGACATAAAGTTTCTCTTAGAACACTGTCCATATACTAAGGAATGTCACGGTCAAATGATTGAATTGAAACCTGAGCTGATGAGTGAGTAAGTGAATATTAAGGTCGCACCGTTCCGCTACACGAGGGCTTTTGGCGACGGACCTCGTAATTTTGAACCATGGCCAAGTGATAAGGACGACGCATGAGCTAGCACCTTCCTTTCCTATCCACCACACCACACCAACGAGAGAACGTTTGAGCTCTCCACAGATTTACCTTGCATCGCTCCCCTATACAGCGAATCTTCCGCGGTACTAGACTCGAACTTATGACACGCCGCCCACAAGTCCGTTACCTTGACTACTTGGTTACCACGGCCACGATTGTAGTAGCCACGAGGCTACCGTAACCGTTTTTCTCACATTGAAGTTACACCTACGTGAGGATTTTGAGCCCTGGCATATTTAAATTTTATTAACCTGCATACACATTAGTCTTTAGAATTATGAAACCCAGACTTGCTACCCATAGATTATGAGTCCTTTGTTCAATTTACCAGGTTACTGCTCCCCACATGGCCGGTGTGTCATAAGTTCGAGTCCTAGTGCCACTGAAGACTGTGAAAGGTGTAATGCTTGTTAAATCTATCGTAGTTAACAGTTCTCCCTTTGGTGTGGTGTAGAAGTTATGAGAGTGCATTTCTGGTTTAAGAGTCGTCCTCATCACTTGACCGTGGTTTAACATTACGAGGTCCGTCGCCAGTAGCCCATATTTTGCTTTATAATACGACTTCAACAAAATACACCCAATAAAATACGAATACACCGTGTGCGGTTCTACATAATTATGAATAGCAATGCTTAATGTTATTGGTACATTTATTATTATATGTAATCTTGTCATTCTCCCAATTTTTGTCATACGTGCTTTTATGTGCCGTTATTATTAATTTTTTTAAAAAAAAAGACTTCTTTTATTGTCGATATCAACTTAAATAGGGCGCATTTGAATATTCTATAGAACTGCTGGAAGAATATTGGAGACGAACGTCAGTCACGAATAACATGAATGGTAATTTAACTCGTATACATCCCATAACTTCCACATTCATGTTATGATTTTTATTAAGGCACATGAGTTTGTATAGAATGTTTTAAGAATGAAATATTAAATTCTATTCGTATTAAAGGATTGAAGCCCAGTGGCCGATAGGTGGCGTATCGCGTTTCTACGCCACAGGTCTGGGGTTCAAATCCCGGGCCTGGCACGGTTGACTTAGCCTTTCATCTCTTCAATGGGTCGATAAATGAATACCAAGCTTTCATTTGGAAACTAAACTCTGGAGATTTCTCATCAGACTGACTACCTGACTGGAACATCTGCTCGTGCATCTCAATGCCTGAGATCTGCACAATAGGCCTTGACCCTTATGGGATGTTGAGCCGCTGAGTTCATTAAAGGATTATTCCATGTATTTCTTCGAATATTAGGTAATTCATATCTTTTTGGTGCTAATTATCTGAAAATATTTTTGACAGCGTCTTAGGTCCATTACCAGACAATCAAATGTGTAGCTCAAGAGTTGTAGTACAATGCAAAATTAAAGAATAAATAAAGTAAAAAAAACTTTTTATTCAAGTCCGAAAATTTCTCGAAAGTTTTTGTTCCGTTTCGTATTAAATAAAAACTATTATGTTAAAATAGTTATAATTTAACTGAAAAATATTTGTTTCAAAATTAAAATACTTCTACTCTGAGAAAAAATTAGTTTTTAAGTGACTTATTGGATTACTCGTAAGTGTTTATGTGCGTGCATGAAATCATATTAAAATTTTCTTTAATTTTAATATAATTTAATATATTAAAATTTTCTTTAATTAATATAATTTCATATATAATATGTTAATGAGCTATTTTATTTGAAAACACTTACTACCAAAAATGGAAAAGTTTGAAAATTTAAATAATTTAAGCATTTTGTAATTTGTATTTTTATTTAAACATAAATTTATGAATTATACACCTTGAAAGGGAGAGGGAGAATTATAGCAACGTCGCACTATAAAGCAAAGAGATGGCTATTGGCGACAAAAATCGTAAGTTATAATCTCGGTTAGTGACAAGATCGACTTCTGGCTCCCCCCTCTACTAACTATTACACCACACCACGGGGGTACGTTGAGCCTCAACATTTTAATGTGCATCGATCCCCCCCCCCAAGACGGGTCATTATACACCTTGCATACATCCTTAAATATATTATAAAAAGAAAATAACAGTTAATGATTTAAATGTTTTCTCCAAGCCGCTCCTGCCCACATCTTGGCTTGTATTGGTTGTCATAAGAGTCAACTGCTCTCAAGTCCTGCTACAGTTCTTCATTGTTTAAAATCGCATGGTTTTATGAACTTGATCTAGATGTTTCTGTTGGTCAAGTAGGATAAGAAACAACACAACAAATATTTTCTAATATATAAACAATGAGATTATGTTTCTAATATAGCACACATTTAGTAAATATATAAATAAATGCATTATAGTTTTCAATGCTGTATGAACAAACTCTTAGCAGTGTCGTAACGGAGAATATAGGCTTCCATTCAGAGTCAGGGTTTGGGCCCCAAGCCAGATTTTACAAAGGATTGCAAAGCCATAACATGATGGTGTCAGTCAGGCTTTGAGCCCCCTGGAATCCCGCTCACCCCCACGATGTGGGGGCTCTGAGGGTATACGTTACGCCACTGGCTCTTAAGGTATCAGAACACTTTCGGAGAACTTAATTAAAAAATAGCATTCTAAAATATTATGAATGCTTTCTTAGGAATCAATGCCAATAAATATTAATATTTAGCTATATATATAACAAAATTTAAAATTTTTTGAAAAACTTCAAAGAAATCAGTGAAAAAAGTAATAAACTTATATCAAAAAGTATCACTAAAACAAATTAGATGCATTTATCTGCACAGAATGTACTAAAATGTTAGTGTTTTATTAAAATTTAAAAATTTTAGAGCTGATCGAGTAAATATTATAAGAAATGTGACATCCCATTATTTGACCATTATTTAAATAACAGACCATAACTCAAAAAGTATTCATAGTATAAGAAATATTTTAGTACATTCTCTAGAAAATAATTTTATATATATATATATCAACTTTCCCAGTTTAACAGAAATACATTTATAATATTTTTAATCATCTGACTCGCCCTGATAGATTTCAAACGATTTAAATGCCCACTTCTGGTAGCTTAAAAGTCCACTTCCTGTTTTTTAAATTTTATATTATTGGTTGTAGCTTGGCATCTCTAAGTAACGTAAAAACAAAACAAAATATGTTTTGTAAAGCCAAAAGCGCTCCATTCAAGAAAACAAAAAGCAACAAAAATGTGTTTTGACAAACTCCGGTCATTTCAGCGTGTGTTCGGATACCTTAAATATTTATTTAAAAGAAAAGCGTTCATAACAATTATACTTTAAAACAAAATTCAACGTCCGTTTCCTGCCTTTGATATTTAATTTAGGATTAAATTATTTGATTATATCCAAATTTATTGTGAAATATTGTATCTGACACAGCAGAGATGATAATTTTTGTATTTTTACAAACAATCTGTTTTTCTCAGTATTTAATTCAACATTTTATTTTCCTGTTTTCTTAATCGTAGTATAATACGTTTATTAAGAAAAAAAAAATTGAGTAAACATTCTATATTTAGTTTCATATCTCTCTCAGTTTTGTTTAATTAAATTTGCAATGACAGTTTTGGATTGTTGCCATCTTTATTTAAATTTATTTTTCCGAATAATATTTAGTGCGGCATCAAATAAGCAAAAGCGAAATAATGTGGCTATCATCTTACTTTCATTCAATTAATTCTATTATGATGTTTAATTCGATTGTTGTTTTCTTAGAGTGTTTGTTGTTGATTCGAATGATGAGGATATCAGTTTTACCGTACTTGGCGTAAACAAGATAATTAATTTTTGGGAAAATATTTTCCAGTTTTGTAGAAATCAAGATGACTTTATTCCAGAGATATCACTTAAAGTTTACTTACTGTGCATTTTTTTTTAAAGTTTTTTTCTGAACTTTCGGTTCAGTTAAAAAAAATTTATTTCATTAAAATTTTTTTTCAATTCCTCTATTATTTGTTCCCTCTTATCTATATATATAAAGGAGAAAAGCGACTCACTCACTGACTGACTAATCACGAAATCTCTGGAACTATTCAACCTACAGACTTGAAATTTGGTAGACATGTTCCTTTGATAGAGTAGACATCAGCTAAGAAAGCATTTTCCGAAATTCAAAACGCAAGGGCGTTACTAGGGGGTTAAGGGCTTTAATAATAATTGTCTCCATGTTTAAACTACTTGATGTACAATCTTGAAATTGGGTAAGCGGATTCCTTTCAGAGAGTAAAGATCCGCTACAAAATGAGTTTGCTGAAAATCGACCCCAAGTGGCGTTGCAGGGGCTTAGGGGGCGTTATAGATAATTATTTCCATTTTTAAACTATATGACGCACTGTCTTTAAATTTGATATATAGATTCCTTTCGTAGAATAATGATCAGTTACAAAACGGGTTTTGTGAAAACAGACTTCTAAGTGGCGTTGCGGGGGATTAAGGGCGTAATAGATAAATATATCCGTTTTTAAACTACTTCACCTACCTGCTTGAAAATTGGTAGGTAAGTTTCTTTCCTGGAGTAAATATCCGCTACAAAATGGGTTTTGGGAAAATTGACCCCCAAGGGGTGTTGCGGGGCGGGGGGTTTAAGGGCGTTAAAAATTCCTATTTTTAAGTTATTAGACGTACAGTCTTGAAACTTAGTAAGCAGATTCCTATTCATGGGATAAAGATACGCTAAAAATGTGTTTCGTGAAAATTGCCTCCAAGTGGCATTGAGGGACTTAAGGGGCGTTATAGATAATTATTTCCATTTTTATACTATTAGACGAACAGTCTTTATATTTGATAAAGAGATTTCTTTCATAGAGTAGAGATCAGCTATAAGAAGGTTTTGTTAAAACAGACCTCTAAGTGGCGTTGCAGGGGAATAAGTGGCGTAAGAGATAAATATTTTCGTTTTTAAACTATTTGACCTACCTGCTTGAAAATTGGTAGGAATGTTTCTCTCATGGAGTAAATATCCGCTACAAAACGGGTTTGGAGAAAATTGAACCCCAAGGGGTATTGCGGGGGTTAAGGGCAGATATAAATAATTATTTCTTTTTTTAAACTATTAGACTCACAGTCTTGAAATTTGGTTAGCAGATTCCTCTCATAGGATAGAAATACACTGCAAAATGTGTTTTGTGAAAATCGACCCCTAAGTGGTGCTGCGGAGGTTCAAGGGGCGTTATTGATAATTTTTTTGCATTTTTATATAATTGGACGCACAGTCTTCAAATTTTGCTAAGCAGATTCTTTTCATAGAGTGCAATTCCCCTACAAAATGGGTTTTGTGAAAACAGACCCAGAAGTGGCGTTGCGGGGGCTCAAGTGGCGTTATAGACAATTATCCCCATTTTTAAACTGTTAGACGTACAGTCTTGAAATTTGATAAGCAGATTCCTTTCGTAAAGTAGAGAACCGCTACAAAATGGGTTTCGCGAATATCAACTACGAAGTTTAATTTCGGGAGATTAAGAGGCGTAATCGATAAATATTTCCATTTTTAAACTACTTGATCATCCTGCTTGAAAATTGGTAGGCATGTTCCTTTCATGAAATAGAGTTCCTCTAACAAAGAGTAAAATGAAAATTGACCCCCAAAGATGTTTGCGAGGGGTCAAGAGGAGTTACAGAAAAAAATTCCTGTTTTTAATTGTTAGACCCATATACTTGAAATTTGTTAAGCATGTTTCTTTTGTTGAATAGGGATCCACTAAGAATAAATTTTAAGCAAATCAAGTTCTGGGGGTTGCAGGGGTTACTGGGACGTATTGACAAAAAAAATTACTTTTTTCGAGCTACAAGGACTATAATAATGAAATTCGGTTTGCATTTTTCTTTTGTTGAATTGAAATCCGCTAAGAGCGGTAATTTTGGAAAACGGCTCTCAACGGATTACGGGAATATTTATAGTAAAACTTTTGCTTTTTTCTGTTAGATTTAGACTTGAAATTTGGCTTGCATGTTCAATTTACGGAGTAGAGATCCACCGAAAATTGGTTTTGCGGGAATCCACTTGGTTTTTGAGTTACGAAAGAGCAAACATCATTCTATGCTCCAATTTTAGAGATTTTTAGAAAATACAAATTAGACGAGTTCTGCCCTTTTTTTTTTATCAACAGGTGACAGTTACAGGTATAAGTATATTTTTCAATTCAATCGAATTCTTAATGCTAGGACTTAGATATCAATAATTTATACATATATATAAGCAGTAAAAATTTATAAAACATCATGAAATACCCAGCGAAGCGGGCGGGTAACAGCTAGTCCTACATATATACATTTAAATACACACACATGTATATATATTTATATCTTATTCAAATTTTCAATCGTTAATAAAATACTTTTTTTCTTCCATTCAAATTCAAATACATTTTATTAAACTTATAGTGGATGACAATTGATGTTAATACAGTTTTTTGCAATTTTTATTGATTAATTAAATTAAAAAATGAGTAAATAGTAACAAGCAAAAATAATAGTCCAACAGCATATATAGAAAGGAAAATCGCTCGTTGTGTCCCTGTAGCGCAATGGACAGTGCGTTGGAGTTTTAACCCAAAGATCGTGGGTTCGGATCCCACCTGGTATGGTCTAATTTTTGAGAAAGTGATTTCTTTTTTACTATACTATTTTATTAGAATAACTAGATTTAATTAATGAATATATAGTAACAAAAACAAACAAAAAAATAGTCCAATACCCTATACAGAAAGGAAAATGGAAAATTACATGGGAAATCGCTTTCTATTTTGTCACTTAATATTGTGATTCTGCCATACATATATATTGTACATATTAAAATTAATTGTAACTATTTAAACAGCAACTAAAATAAAAATTTTCTTTGTGGATCTAAGAAGGAATTGACACTTATACACATATATAAATATATATTACTTTGCATATAAAATTCCTCCCTTTTCATACTTGCATCATAGTGAACTCTTCTGGATGCTATTAACGACATCTTTGATGTTTAAGTGATTAGAAGAGAAAGAGGAGAGTATACAAAAAAAAAATTCCTTATGAGCAGACAACGATGCTTAGTATAGACTGAATACTGGAGATAAATTGTGGAATAGGATAAGTCATGGATGCAAGTGGCCAGAATGGACGGTTACAATTTTCCTTTTGAAAGAGTAGAAATTCAATTTCCGCAATCCAACAAATGTTTTGCCTTCTATTTTAAGCCGCAACCGATTTTCAGTACCATTAACACTGGAAAAATAATGTGGCTTATGGAAAATTACAAGGAAAATCGCTATCTATTTCGCCACTTAATATTGTGATTCTGTCATATGTATATACATATTTATATTAATTGTAACTATTTAATAAAAAGAAACTAAAATAATACTTTTTTGTTGACATAATTAGAAATTGATTTTAAAAAA
>BMAO01021710.1:0-33086 GCA_019973975.1 Trichonephila clavata
GAAAATAAGTAAAGTTTACAAAGTCCAGGATTGGAAAACGAAACGGGGAACGCATGCTTGTTCCGATCAAACTCTCTCTGACGATACACAGTGTTTCGTACAGTCACACTTCCAGTCCAAGCCCATATTGTAATGGCGGCACCTACATTCGGTCTTGGAACTATACCGTGCGTTACACAACTATATTTTATTGCTTCATTTTTCTTCTCTTAATCAATGCTTTCAGTTTTTAAAACATGATTATTTCATTATAAGGTGTCAAAAAATAATTAAAACCGAGCGCTTCAAAATTTAAAACCTTTTAAACTCTCCATGAACTAAAAATGAATAATTTTTAATTTTTGCATCATATTATTTGTAAAAAATTCTTACGCTTTGATAAAAATAATAATGAAAAGACTAATTCAAATCCATTAGTTTTTTTAAATTTTAAAGCGAGTTGTTCAGGGCATCTACGTATTCTTAAGATACACCAAATTATATTTGAATTTAAAAAAAATGGTTGAATTTCAGTTTACTTCAGAGAGAACATGAATGAGGGTTTTTTTCCACAAATTCATATTTTTAAACTTGGATATTTCAATGAATAGCAATTAAAAATGTCCGGATACATTTACAGTTGACATTTATGCATATAAATAAATGTTAAGATCAATTTTAAATTCCTTTTTAAAAAATATCTATTTATGCAAAATTCCTCATCTTTTTTGTAAAAGCTAACTGAAGAACAAGTAACTAAAATCTGGATACTTTTTGCAATCTCAAACATACAAATCTAGGAATTTTATATTAAAATTTCATTTGAAATTTCGGAAGAAAATATTTATGTATCGCGCATACGCAGTTATAAACTATTTACCATAACTTCTAACATGACTCCGAATATATTATTAAATTAAATTTTTAATGTATCGTTTCTTAAGCATTTTTAATACATTTCGTAAATTTCATACAATTCAGATAAAAACTGCATGTTAAGAGCAAAAAATATGCAGAAAAATTTGATGATTATACAATAATTTTTAAATAGAAGTGAAGCTGAGAAGCTAAAACGCCGGAACGAAAAATTATGATTATATCTACAATAGTTTTTGAAATATTTATTTTTAAATTCAGAACACCTACGCGTTAAGTTATACTTAATATTAGTTAAAAAGTCAACATAATAATGTAATCGTTTGAAGACGCATTCATGTACTATTAGAAAAATTATAAGGGACATTGTTGCGAATGTTAAAAATTTCGTATAATTTTAAATTCAGACTTTAACAGATTGATGTAGAAGATATAAAATGGACCTCTAAAATACATGATTTTAGATGCAATGCCTTGATCTTGACAAACAGAAGATGGCATTTTCACTTGCTAGGCAGAGTCAGTTTAGGCAGGGCCCTTACCTTTTGCCCACCTGGGCCCCGCTGTTTTTGAGGGGTGCCGCTCTAGAAATTGTAGTTTTAAGGAAAAAAGTATAAAAATTACAAATACAAAAAATAAGTTCTGTAATTTTCCATACATAATTATAACTACTAATTGTGGAATTGATTTTCAATACTTTGTTGTGTTTGAAAATATATAAGGTAACCAACCGTACTCCTTTACATTTGCACTACTTTCTCGCAAAACCGTACTCCTTTTAAAACTTGTACATCCGAAATGCACCTTTTGTACTCTTAAAAAATTATATAAACTATAACGGTTGATTCTAATGTATGCAAATTCTTAAATGTTCCTATTTAACCATTCCCGTTCAAAGAGTTTACATGGAAAAAAATTCAGACTCGCCTATTCATGAACTGTACGAATCCAACAATATATGTTTTATTTTTCACCGAATAGGATTGCATCATTTTGGGAATACGCTTAGATAAACATTTATATGCTATCGTTTGTAAATTAAACATTTTTCTTTTAATTATGTTTATTTCAGAAGGAACTTTGATTTATTTTATTCATGAAATACAAGTTTTAAATAAATTACCTTTTCTTTTCAAACGTATTTGCTTAATAATATATATATTTGTGTATTATATTAATTTTTTAAACTATTCAAAACTATATGTTTCTTGCTCCTCTAAAAGCTTTTAGGATTTTAGAAATGTTCTTACAATCCATGTGTACGGTTTATATATTTAAAAATGAAAAAGAGCTTTTTAAAATTTTTTTTGTCTCGTTTAAAAATAAAAAATTGTTTTCGGCTACAGCTTGTAAAATGTACTTAAATAAGTGGAGGAATAGGATTTTTTTACATAAAATGAATATTTTTGACTGCAGTAAAACTGATATTTACATTTCAGTTTCTTTACAATTTGAATAGAAGTTGTAAGCAATTTTACGTAGAGGGTATTGAATATAGCCCCCTTGTCTATTTAAAAGCGGTGTTTCATTTTGATACCAGCACACACTCTAATATGACTCATTTACAATTCTATAATCAGCTTCGGTGATATATAAATTTTCAAAAATACTCTACATGTACAAAAAATTCTTTCAAAACCATCCATCACATATCATACTTTGTCTTCTCCACAGCAGGCATTACTTTTTTATACTCAAAAAATTAATACAGAATATATTTCCAAATGTTAATATTTTTTTAAAATTTGGTATGAATACATTGTGGAATTGTCGGTTAGCTTTACTGAACAAATTGTTTTAAGTGTACTGTTTTGAAAGACAAAATTAATTGGGGAGAAATTTTTTTCACAATAGAAAATGGTTAGAAATTCTGTCACATTTTAAAGAAAAATATATCCCCATTAAAATAAAAAAAATTGACTAAATGAGCTTTATACTCTGTTACAAATGCCCATATAGAGAAGGTATTTTTGCTTAATACAAGTTGTTCGAAAGAGACAACACTATGAAAAAAAATCTAGATTTTTGCCGAAAACATTTATTTAACATGAAAACATCATTTATAGGATTAGAATTTATATAAATTAAAAGTATTGAAATCCTTCTCTATGTTACTTTAATTTTGAAAGATAATTGAATCAAAGGAAATTGATTTTATTTCATAAATCTAATCATGGTATGTAATGATACTCCATTTATTCTCTTATTTGAAAGAGACAGAAATATGGTTACCTTTTTAAAAAAACATAAGATGTATTTGGGTATTCTTAGTCTCATATTCCACAACAAATACACGGTGCTTTTTCCTAGTTCAAATCGTAAAAACAAAATTTTTTTTTCTGAAAAAAATTTAATTTTTAAATATTTTGTTTTGCAAACAAGTATTTTTCAACTTTTAACCCTTTTTTTTTCAAAAGTTTTTTTCTTTTCACTTTTATTGAGACTTAACAGATCAGTGTACAACCAAGTGGACCCCGCTTTTTTCATCCAAGATTCACCCAAGACAACGTCACAGCTGAGAACGAGTGTTCTCCCGGTTTTAAATTAACAAAGAGGTCGAACTAATAAAATCTTCCGCTGTAGACCTCCCACGAACCTAAAAGGAGGAAAGGAATGAAATCTGTTGCACTTTCGGAGGAAATTTCAAAAATGAAGTAAACGCTTTTGAAATGGTTTTTCAGGAATGAGACAATCACTCAGAGGGTTTAAAAAAACAGAATGCCAAACCCCAACTCAAGTAACAAAAATAAAATTAATGAGAACGAAATGAAAGATAACTCTAAACTCAGTAATAATAATGAAGACTCAAAAGTTAAAAAAAAAACTAAAATCCTAAAAATAAAGCTAAGCGCAATAGACAACAGGAGTTTAAAGTCCCTAAGAAATTCGCACGCTCAATGAAGAAAATACCTTCAGAGCAAGCTTGCACTACTAAGAATAGCTTCTCTCTCTCTCTCTCTCTCCGCGGTTTAAGAGAACGCGAAGCATACGGAAGGTTCAAGTGATCCCCCTCTTCCCCCACCACCAAAAATAAAAACTATTTTCAGGCGAATTAACAAAAACTATAATTTGTTCCTCCGAAAAATCAACAGAAAATATCCGGAGAGGGTAAATAAAACAACCAGAGACTACATTAAAATTCAACCGAGGTCGCATGACGACAATAAGAATATCACCAAACTATTAAAAGTAAAGAAAGCGCAATTTTATACTGTCGAGCCGATAGCCAATAGACCTATTAGGGTCATAATTAAAGGGTTGTCGGCAAATACCGATGGCTCTGACATCGAGTTCGACTTTTAAGAACATGGGATTAACGTTGAGAAAATCGCGCAATTGCGCAAATTCTCAAACAAAGCCCTCTTCCCGTTCTTCATGGTTGAAGTCAAACGATCTGAGATCGCACGAAAAATGTTTAAAGTAAAACATGTATGTTATGTAACTGTGTCGATCGACCCGTTTCGCAAGAAACCGGGCGTCACCCAGTGCTTTAACTGCAATTTTTTCAATCACACATCTAAACATTGCAGGATGACACCTAGATGTCTAAAGTACGGCAAAAACCACCGCACCTCGGATTGCCCCACTAAAGGAAAAAATTAAACTCCCGCACTGCATAAATTGCGACGAAGACGGGCATGTTGCATCTCATCGTAAATGCAGTGAATTCCCGAAACTAAGAAAAGGTGAAAACTAAATGATAAAGATAAGAAAAACACCCATTACTCGACTTGTTACGGCTAACATTAGCCATGCGAGCAAGAGGCAAGAGGCGTGTAAAGTTACGGAGTTCCTACCCCCGAAGAGGGTGTACCTCCATATCAGAATTATTAAATTTAGTTACCGAAATTAGAATTGCATAAATTAACATAAGGAAAAGTTTTAAAGTTAAGAGGATAATTTATGGGCATTGGCATTACGCCTGCTAAAGATAGCGAGCGGACGAAGTCCGTGCGCCTTGAAACGATTGGCCCATTCGATAGGTTTCACTGGGTGGGCTGAGCCTCCCAGTGATATGATTGGCAGAGCCAATCAATCCTATCGGTGGGCGTGGAAAATACAGATGGCACGTTCGGAGTGAACGGCCGGAACGAAATGTTTCGAACAACATGAGTTGTTTGTTGTAACAAAATAAACAACCAGATGCCACCACCAGAGGAGATCGCTGTATCTTCGGTCACTACTCTCACCCAAAATGAAGAGATTCCCCTTTCCTCAGTTCCAAATATAAATTTCGGAAACTTCGCAACATACATCACAGATCTTCAGAACATAACCTCCAAATTCCTGGAAATTTTTAAGGCTTTGGAGAATATGTCCAAAACCACATCTTCTTATTAACCATCTAGCGATCACATGTAACAAAGTCAATTCTAATCAAGTGCTCTTGCATACCCCATATCAAAAATTTAAAAGTTCACAGCAAAATCCTTCCATTAATTAACACCACTTTCAAAATTTACAATTTTCTCACTTAAAAAAATCACTTTTCTAGCATTAAGTTAGATCCAACCAATCAGAGAGCTTCAATGCCCTTACGGACTTTAGAATCTCTCTCTCTCACCCTATCATTGCGACGGCACCAATCTCCAGACCGAAGCAACCACCACTATCATGAACAGCTGCAACCCCATTGGTTGAGCAGTTTAACCTCCCGAGATTCTCATTGGCCGAGGGAAAATCATGCAAATACAAAAGCATTCTGATCACATTTTCTTAGAGACTCTTCGTTAAAAGCCCTTTCCTTCTCATACGTTCATTTATTTTCCCATGAACACAATAATTTTTACTTAAAGTAATTTTTTAAATTTATTAACACCTTAAATAAAAATTGGCGAGTTAATCAAAGTCAAGCTATCTTTCACCTCATGACAGGAGGTAAAAGCCCTGACGGGCTATGTACTCCAAAAGAAAAAATCAGCATGTAATCTTTATTGTCATTTCCGACAACCCACCTCTGTGAAGAGGTGCGCTCTGCAGTGACAACAAGAAAAACAAAACATCCGTTTAAGCTGGAAGTAAGAAACACTCTTCGAGTGTTATTTTGTTTTATTACCCCAGATAGAGAAAACGTCTCCAAAGCGAAAAAAAAATCCATTACTCTCATTGATTTACATCGTTCAAATGAGTTGAATCGCTTTGTTCATTTTTTTTTCTGTCTAACACTCTATTTTATTTTATGAGCATGTTTAAATAAATTGAATGTTTGCCTGTATGTTTTTATGTTTTTCTAAATCCTTCACACTTCCGATTGCGATGAAACTTTGGGGAATAATGGTATACATGTCCGCGAAGGTTCCTGAGCTAGTAAACTAAGGTGCTGTTTGTAAGAAATGCAACACCATGAAGGAATCATCAGAATTAAATGAAGTTTAATGCACAAACGACTTGTATTAATACAAAAAGAATGACGAAATTTTCAAAGCAAAAACACTATATTAAGTGTCCAAAATCAGTATTTGGTGTAGCCACCACGCGCTGCAATAAGTGCTGCTATACGACGGGGCATGGAATCAAACAGATTTTGAATGTCTGCTTGAGGAAGATAATTCCATTTTTTACTTGCATGAGCAGCAAAAGTTCGTCTTTTGAAGCTGCAGGACGTGGATCACAAACGAGACGCAACTAACCAAATCCCACACGTACTCAGTAGGCGTCATAACCGGCGAATAAGCAGGTCAATGAAGAAGTTGCATTTGTTAGGCTGATCAGAAGTTTCGAACAGTCTTTATAAAATGGGGGCGTGTATTATCCTTCTGAAGGATAGCTCCAGGGTTATCTTGAAGGAAAGAAACGACTTCGGGAAGTTGCACTTCACGAACGTACCTGTTGCTATTGAGATTACCCTCAATTCGCAGCCAATTGGATCGTCCACGATACGAAATCGCACCCCAAACCATTACTTCTAGTGTTAGGCCACTATGTCGTTCAATAACGCACTTTGGAAGACAGCGTTCACCGGCATACCATCTAACACGAATGCAGCCATCATTTCTCCACAAATTGAAGCGTAAATCATCTGAAAAGACAACTTGGTGTTTATCAGCTTGCCAGGCTATGTGCTGAGACCATTACAGACGAAGCCGTTGGTGATATGCTGTGAGGGGGATCCTGTATAAAGGCACCTATTTTACTTAACATCCTAAAATATTTTAATTCTGACGATTCCTTCATGGTGGTGCCTTTTTACAAACAGCAGTGTATGTTCCGATACATCTACAAGTGGCGTTGCGGGGGATTAAGGCGCGTTATGGATAATTATTTCCAATTTTAAGCTATTTGACGTACAGTCCAGAAATTTGGTAAGAAAATTCCCTCTAAGGAGTACATACCCGCTACAAAATGTTTTTTACGAAAATGGACCCTCAAGAGACGTTACAAGGGATTAAGGGAAGTTTTAGATAATTATCTCTCTCTTTAAGCTATTACTTGTACAGTCTTGAAATTTAACAAGCAGATTTCTTTCAGGGAGTTGAGATCCGCTACAAAAGCTGTTTTGCAAAAATCGGCCCCTAAGGGACGCTGCAAGAGCTTAAGAAGAGTTGTAGATAAATATATTCCGGTTTTTGGAATATTAGACCTACAGACTTGAAATTTGGCAGGCAAGTTTCTCTCATGGAGTAAAGGTCCTCTAATAAATGGCTTTGCTAAAAACGACAACCAAGAGTGATATTGAGGAGTTAAATGCCATTATAGAAAAATATTCTCGTTTTTGAACTATAAGACCCATGGTTTTGAAATTTGGCAGGCATGCTCCTTTCGTAGAGTAGTGATCCGCTACCAAAAGGATTTTGGCTAAAATCGACCCCCAAAGGGAAAGTGCCGTTACAGATAAATATTCACGTTATTAACTATTAGATCTGCAGATTTGAAATTTGGCTGTTATATTCCATTCAAGTAGTAGAGAACCCCTACAGAATAGGCTTTTACGGAAAGTTAACACAAGGGGGTCTTAAACCTTTTCTTGCAATTTAGCTGTCATATTTATTTCATGCAGTAGAGATCCTCTGAGTTTTGCGAAAATTGACATCCAAGAGGGGTTGCGAGAGCGTTTTATACATTAAAAAAATCCTTTTTTATGAATAACTAAACCTGTAAAATTTAAATTTAGAAATTATTTAACTTTTTTAGAGTAGAGATATAAGGAGAAGGTTTTCAAAAGTCTCATCACCTGTGTGTTACGGGGGCGATATAGATAAAAAAATTCTTTTTTTTTCAACTATTAGACATACATATTTCAAATTTGGCAAATCTGATTTTTTGTTGAGCAGAAACATGCTAAAAAATAGTGTTTTGTTTAATTGGCAATTCACTTAAGTTTAACAAATAAAAGAAATTTCTTTTTCCTCTATAATCTCTATTGTTTTATTTTTCAATTCACCTATGCGAAGATTGGGTACATCAGCTAGTTTAAAATATAAACAGAGTTGAAACCTTTTAATTTAACATTACGAGGTAGCTGTATAAGCAAAATTATCCGACAAGTATTACGTTACATCAGAGGTGGTGAACCCGTGGCACGACGGAGTTGTAATAGTGGCACGCTAAGACTTATTGAAAATTGTCTGAAAAAATTGAAAACATAATAATACCGTATTGCTACGAATTTTGTATAAAATAATGTAAATAATTTGTATTTGGATGTGCAATGTCTTTATATTACTCTATGCTATATTTATTTCATTTTAAAATTGTTATATTCACAAGCAACGCCGTACCTTACGTGAAAATGGCGATTCAATGGGAACTTGGCGAAATATTGGCGATAGAGCCAAGTTGGCATCATTTTTGGCGACTATGTTGGCGAGTTCGGGACCCTCTGGATTCTTCTAGAAATTAGTAGAGAAATCCACTAACTTCGCGATCTGTGACACGAGCGCATCTTTCCAGAGGTTTCGGCCCCGGCTATAAATAGAGGGATACGCGCTGCAACAGTCAGTCTGGTTTTGACTAGCCGCGGTCGACACAGCTTTTTCACACTAGTAACTACACACCCCAACGCAAACAAAATGAGCTCCAGTATTTTTCTTAATTTTATTATTTCTATAGGTCGCAATCTAATGTATTTCATTAATTTTAACTGTTTTCTTTATTTTCTTCACTTTAATATTTTTCCCACCACCCACTAATCATGACAAGTGAATATAACAATGCTCAACTAAAACACAAGATAGGGGATTAAGACCTCATCAGAGATCAAGTGTCCCATCGACCATTCTACCGGTTTTGACTAGCGATTAGTAAACTTGCCTTGATCGTGATTAGCTCGGCTGTGCTTGTGAATAAGCTTATATATACGTGTTTTTTTAGATACTGATAATTGTGTCTAAGTGCTGTTGAGGTGTGAAATCCTTCTGAAATTTATTCTGAGAATTTTGCTGTTGAATCCTGTATTTTTAAGGATTGATTTACGCCAATAAATACTCATCGCTCTTAAAGAACTGTCTTGTTGTTTACGACTGATTTTGCATAAAATCCTCGAACCCCGATCTACGTAACAGTATTTATTCAAATCTTAGCCGCACTTTTTTTTCTAATGTCATTGTTACTGAAAATTGGGTCCGAATTTGAATCAAAGGTGAAAAAATTTTTGCATGTAAGAATTTTTAAATAATACTAACGGTTAGAACAAGCGCAGATTCATGTATGTTTTTTAAAAGTATATATTAATAAAGATATAACAAATTAATTATTCACTTTTATTAGCCCTCATTTTATTTTTTTAAATTTTGTAAATAATGGATATTGATTAAAAGAAACCCTTTTACACAATTTTTTATATTTTTTCACAAAAACGTGTTGAAAAAAAATGGGCTGCGGCTTTTATTCGAATATATATGGTAATTTTTTTTTGTTGCAATTTTATTAAAATGGGGTTATATTTCATTCAAAAAATCCTTGAAATTTGTTTTAAATATGCTTAATTAATTGAATTAATTTAGAAAGTTTTCATGTATAGAATACATTTCATTATTGGGTGCATCGGATTTTTAAAGGAACTGCATTTGCAAGACTGAAATTTGAGGAAGCTTATTTTTAAAAAAAAAATATCTGTGAATATTCGGAGGACAAAACCCGGGAACTTTGGATCCGAAACCGAGTAACTTAACCACTACATAAAATTATCACCATGGTGTAGAGCAGGGGTCGGCAACTTGTGGCACGCGTGCCAGATGTGGCACGCGAAACAATTCTCAGTGGCACGCCACCATTCTACAAAATTATAAGATAAAACTAAATCGTGCCTCGCACATTTTTATATAAAGGTTATTTTTCACTTTCTGTTTTCTGCCATAAAACGATCAGCTTGCTTGTAGTTTGTATGCTTTATGTAAAAGAAAAAAAAATCTTCTGTTTAAATATGACTTATTATTAGTATATTAAATATTCAACTTAGTAATATTTGTAAAATGAAGTATCACTCATTACGGCTCAGTGAATAAAAAAGAAAGTAGTTTGCCCTTTACCCATCAAAAGATTGGGTATCGACGGAAAAATAAAAACAAATGTCTTAGGTTTAAATCAAAATTCTGCTCAACAAACGTTTTGCAGCAGAAATATAATAAACAAAAATAGTTATTCTATCAACATATTTAATTTGAATTGAAAATGGATTCGGTGAAAAAACCGCTCGTGGTATAGTTAGGCATAGGAAGTGAATCTAATTTAATAACAAATGCCCTGTTTAATAGATATTAAGAGCATTTTTTACGCGTTGTGTGTTATAGAAGTCATAATTATTTTATTTTATACTTTTGGTGCGAATCAAGCTAGTAGAAATAGATATTAGAAATGATATCATTATGTGAAAAAAAATTGCATGTGCTCTACTTTCCGCTTTGGTTCCGCAAATCTATGTGAACAAATTTTTTCTGATATGAAATATATTTTGAGTCCAAAAGAAATTGTTTAACTGCTGAACATTCCGAATCCTATGTCAAATTGAAAGTCACAAATTTTACCCCTGATACTGCGACATTAAGTAGAGCTCTGTAGGGACAAGGTTCGCATTAAAATTTTAATTTTCTATTTAACTTTGTTGCATGAACACTTATATTTTCTGTTGTTTATTTCTTGTTTCATAAATATTTTCCAAGAATGCATAATATATGTATAATTTTAATTCTTTATTTATATTGAAGAGTAGTCATATTTCAAGTTTACCCTTATTTTAATAAAAAATTCTTAAAAGATACATATGTGCACAGTTTTAATTTTTTTTATTTATGTTGAAGGAATAGTTATATTTATGTTGTTTATTTGTATGTCAAGAAATATCTTTAAATGATGCATTATTAACATATAAAAAACTCCAAATCTTTATTTTTGACCTCTGTTTCCTAACTCTGCATGTATTGTCGTTGGAATCGAATTGTTTCAAATATTTCCTATTGCATGGCACGCTGAATCCTGTTGGTAGGTTGGTTTGGCACGCCATAGCTAAAAGGTTGCCGACCCCTGGTGTAGAGGCTGTTACTGGCTTATATAGATTATATAATTACACACTCTTCTACCAGAGAGTTGGTTAGGCGAACGAACGATATAGTTGTTAATGGGAGCAGTCAGTTTTTTTGTGTGTTGGATGAGTTGCGTCATGTTTATCTGACGAATTTTTTCCCCTTGGTTGCTCTCTTTTTTTTGCGGGTAGATGGCGCCACGACATATCAGTAGAGGTTTCACTTTTCTTAGTTAAGCTCACCAAATGATGTGACGCGTTTTATCCTGAAGACAGAACCCAGGACCTTTGGGTCCGAAACCGAGTAACTTAACCACTACACCAAAATGATCACCATGGTACGGAGGTTGTTACTGGCTTATATAGATTATATCACTACATCTGGAAGAAAACAATGGAACTAGCGAGTGCTTGCTGCTAAAGAATAAAGATTGCTGATGGAGTTTAGCTTTTCTTAACACCATCGGACATTTAAATAATTCAAATTTAGGTTTAAAGGGAAAAGATTGTACAGTAAGACACCGAACCAACGTGATAGGTGGGACTAAGTGATAACCGCGTAAGAGTCGGGATATAATTTCTCTTATAAATTCATGTAAATTATTTTTAGATGGGGCCGGGACCGAAGAAAACAAATAAAAAAAAAAAAAAAGAAACGAGCCTTAGAGTAGTCGCATACGATGTGTAACATCTGGCATGTTATCGTGGTAAATTCGCCCAATAGCAATTTAAATCCTGAAAAAAATGAATCGAGTATGATTGGAAATAATTTTCTATGGAATAATTATATCTTTAATGAAAATTTTATTTAATTAACACAAGGAGTAATGCAATTTTTTATCAAAAATAATTATTCTTGTTTAATTTCGGGAAGAGCGGTAATGATAATTTATGATAACTAAAATATGACACATATACTTGTGTTTTCAAAGTATTTAAAAACCGTTGTGTGAAAAATAGCGTCAATAACAGTACCACTGTTAGTTGTCGAAACATTTCGATTTGTGTTCATTTTGAGCTTGAGTTCATCATTCAAAAATGCTATGAGTGGCTCAGCTTCTAGCAACTTTAAAATCACCACTCTAAATCATGGGAAGCGAGTGATAGTTTTTTTTAAAGAACAGAACCACCTTCGGTATATGATAAAAGTAAAAAATGCAGGAAATCTTTAATTTTTTGAACCGTTGAATTCGGAGAAATGTCTACGACCCCCGAAATCACTGTTTGTCCATTTTCAAATAAGCATTTTGCAGCACATATGTCCCCAATATCTTGACTAAAAATACCCAGTTCACTTGTTTGACGATAAGTAATATCCATATGTCGAGCCACTACTTACGATAGATCGCAACACCAGCTGCTCTGTGGCCCGGTCGTTTAAATTGTACGTAGCAATCGAAGTCAGGTATCGAAACACGTTCGTCATGGTCTAACCATGTCTCTGCCTAAAGGACTTAGCTTCTTCTCTGATCCTAAAGTGAGAAAACAAAAACAAAGATCCAACGGCCTAGATCGCAGGGGTGGGGGATGGGGGCGGAGCCTCTCCCAAATGAAGGAGAAAAAACAGAACTCCACTGAATAGCACGCGCTTCCCCAACTTCCTGTTACGCATTTCCGTCCCTTTCCACGAAATAACTCCCACAAATCTCCAGCAATCGAGAGGAAAGATGTTACACATCAAAAAATTGTGTGACCACACGATAGAAGAGAAAACTTCTGATTTATTATGGACAAGAGTATCCAATTGTTTGGATGTACTGTGTTTTCTTTTACGACATTTTCACATGCGGACATGTGGTTCACTTTTTCATGCCCATTCCTAGAGGGATTTGTTTATTTTATCCATTCTTATAAAGTGCAATGTTGAATTATGCATTCTAAAAAATTTATTTCTGTATATATATGATTTAAATGTCAATTAGTCTAATTATTCAAAAATGCTTATATGTAAATTTCTTATGTAAATTATATTTATATAATATGTATGTTTATATGGTACTTACGTACCATCGCAACAATGCCATCGTTCAAGATAACTCCCCAAGTGGGCAGCCCTGTGTCGTACGCGGTGAATCGGCAAACATGTGCTAAGTTTGATATAATGTCGCTAATTCCATCGCGATAATATGCTACGGTTTATATAACTTATATAACGCCGTATACTATGTAAGTTTAGGAAAGCTTATGCCCTGAGAGCCATTTAGATTTCTTAAAATTCTCCAAGCAAACAAAAGGAGAGGGTTCATGTTCTTTCACAATTAATGTGTGTATTCTTTTATTTTCTGGTAATCTCTTATTTGCCGTCCCCAATATAAACTAAAATATTAGCAACTTTCTGGCCAATTATCTGCATTAAAACTTCGGATTTTAATTCTTTTGGTGCATTTTTGTGCTTAAATGCTGTTTCTGCTTAATCCAAAAATGGATCCCATGTTTCGTTCCTTCTTGGCACAGGGTGTACCATTATTTTTACAGCTTAAAGGAGTTTATCCAAAGACGGAATTCTTTCAACGACTCAATACTTTGAACTTTCACATTCAGTTTGTTGTTGCAAGCGTAACCTATGCAACTCGTCTTCATGCTTTTTTGTTGCACAACTGTGTTCGCAGGGAAGTCCAAGACAAATTCCTTATCTTTTATAAATTCTGAGGATTTCAAAAGTTATTTCTTTTTGTTCAACAATTTCAAACGATTCATGTACTGTTTCACTGATTTCTTCTAATACAGCGGGCAATTCAACTTTTGTAACATTTTTAAACATTATTGACCATAAACAATGTTCAACATAAATCGAACTCACCTTTACTTGACAGTCCGTTAAGACCTCTGGTTCTCAACGGAGAGTGACGGCTTGATAACAAACTTTGAAATATTATTAGACGAGAAAAAAAAACTACAACACACAGAATCCCTCTTCCAGTTTCCTACATCAAAATTTTTTTTCCCAATGACTTTCGCTTGCGCTCCTCTTCTCTCGTTCACTCGCTGAAGTTGAGTGAAAGTGGTCTGCCTGATACTAATACTTAAAGAAAGAAAATAACTTCACTTGAAAAAGTGTGCATGAAATTTTTACTTAAGGTACCCGACTACCCTAAAATTGTGAATTTTGCCATAAGTTAACAATTTTTTGTGTGGTTTTATTTTATAGATCATCTTATTAGCTGTATAAAAATACCAAGTTTATTATTTTCCGTTCAATAGAACAAAAACTACAAGTGTTTTAGTAAAAGCAGATGCTATTACTTTAAGCAAGACGTCATACTTTAAAATTCTTTTTACTCGAAATGTGATTTTTTCGAAAATAATCAAACGAGAACAGCGATTGCTCAAAAAGTTTTGAAAATAATTGAAATTTTTTGTGTGTATGTTTTCTGTATAATAGAAGAAGTGTTTTAAACGTCAGATTTATCAATCACTGTTTTATTACAAAATTTACAGTCCCTTATGTAAATATAATCATTGTTTTTTTAAGCAATTTCATATAATAACTAAGGCAATTGCCTACAAGCCCCACGCTTTTTAGGGGCCTGCAAGAGTGTGTTCTATTTTCTGTTAGTGCTCCAAAAACATCCGGGTGAAGTCTGTGATGTCAAGAGCGCAAGTCTGTGACGTAACATCGTCTTGTATCCAATTTACACCGACTGATGGGTATTTTCTCCACAGACTTCGTCCAGACTCCGGATGTTCGATTGCATACAAAGTACAAAACATCTAGGTAGATTATTTAGCTTTTCTTTTCCTGAAAATAACTTATAATCAAAGCTTAATTTAGATCAAGTTATTTTATTAATTAGCTCAGTTTATATAGAACAGTCGACGCTGCAACAGACAAAACTCACTTGCTATTATGTCCATTGAATATGACGTCTTGAAGAACATAGAATTCTAAGAAGTTCTAAAAGAGTTCATGGCCAAAAAATTGAGAAATCCAAATATTTAGTTATTTTTTATTGCAAGAGTTAGTTTTTTATATTATAGATTCTAATAAATAATTATTGTTTATTTATATATATATTTTATTTGCTGATAATTTGTTATTTTATTTGTGCAGTGAAATACATTCCTAAAATGTTGTGTAATAAAATTATTAGGCTACAGGGCCCCCTATAATTCGACTGCCTAGGGGCCTTCATGTCGTTTAATCCACCACTGATCACTTAGATGTCCCATAACATTTTTAAGAAAAGCTGATCCCATAGTCAGTCTTAATTCTAGAGTAGCAAGCCCTCACTGGGTAGTTCATTGTTATC
This sequence comes from Trichonephila clavata, assembly GCA_019973975.1. Taxonomy (NCBI): domain Eukaryota; kingdom Metazoa; phylum Arthropoda; class Arachnida; order Araneae; family Nephilidae; genus Trichonephila; species Trichonephila clavata. Next base: position 15,562 of record BMAO01021710.1, read on the forward strand.
TTTCAGATATTTTAAATCATACTCCCTTAAATTAAAAAATCATGCTAAAATTCCCTTTAGAAATATAACGCAAAAAACAATGAAGGAGTGTTCTCTACAAGACAATTTTATATTGCAATTCAATTAGTGAAGTGTATTCAAAATAAATTTTTAGGGGTGAGTGTCTATACGTTTCAATAAAATTTAAAAAAAAACTCGTTTTTTATTTTTAATGTTTCACAATTTTTAATAAATTTTCTTATGACACTATTAAAACTTCGCCGGGCCCCATTGTGGCACCAGTGCTGCAGGTTGACCACTCTCTGCATTAAGTCATGTTTTTATATGGAACGCCAAAAGCGATCTTCAGGTTTACTTATTACAGACGATTATAATGATTTCAATGCGTAGTTGGTTTGTCACTGGCCTTGTACGCCTAAGGTTGCGGGTTCAACCCCGGCCCAAGTTGGAGGATTTTCATGATGCAAAAAATCGACAGCATCTATGTTGAGGATTATGAGGCATGGTAAAGATCCCTAGAATGCTTGGGTGCTCTTGACAAAATTAAAATTCCTAGTACCATTTCGCATCGTCAGAGCTCAGGTGCCTCCCTCTGGTTAGGGGGGAAACTGGATGTAAAAATTACATTGCGGTGATTGATTTTCCGTACGTGGTGACGCACTTAAAAGTGATAAAAACTCCCGGGGAATGTACTATGTGTGTAATGGTAAATACCAATCTGCAGCTCCATTGGAAAAAATAATGATTTCAACCACTTATTAATGACCGCAAATTTAATGTTCTACGAAATAAAATGGCGACTTGTTCTGTTTTTCAAGTTTATTGCACAAATTTTCCTTTCCAGGTACCGGACACGAAATTTGTGTAGCAGCGGTTGCTGAGTGGTCAAGATCACGAAATCATAGCCAGCATTATCGAGTCAAGGATTCTCGCCCAGTTGTCGGTAAAGATTTGGCGTGTAGAGTAGTTGTTGCGCGTTAAATCTGTCAACGCTCATGGTAATCATGCTAGCAAGATGTGGAAGCTCGGATTAGTAAGCTCAGGTGGGGTGCTCGTTATTTGACCTTTCAAATTTAAGAGGTCTAACGCTGATAATACTCGTGATGACTCACAGTGCGACGTAAATTAAAAATCAAATCGATACTTTAATTTTGTTTATTATAAATTTTTAAAGCATTTACAAGAACGGAACAAAAAACCTCCCTTTTGTACTAGATCTGAGGTTACTACTGCTCAGTGACGAAACAGCCTATGAAGGTCTAGGCGGCCTAGTGTGCCCATATCAGTTTTCATGACATTGGACACTGAGGTTCATGGGCAAATGCACCGATCAGGTGGTCAGTCTGACGCAAACCCCCCCAGTGTTTAGTTCCCAATCAAGCATGGTATTCTTTTGTCGACCCACTGATGGGATCAAGGACTGAGTCGACCTGACACTGCCCGGGGTTTGAACCCCGCACCTGTTGCGTGAATGTGCGATACGGTACCACTCAGCTCTTTGTAACCTCAGCCCAGTGGCGTTGGTTAAAAGATTATTTCGATTTATGAGTGGTCCGTTGGTTGGATTAAGGAAATCTCAGAAAAGAAATTATATCTCTTATATTCTGAATTTAAAAAAAAAACACGACCAATCTTTAATTTAATATCAGTAACATTCAACAAAAAATTCGCTGTACTTATATCTGGGGATTTTCAATATTTAGTAGACCTAAAGAACCCAACGAAAAACATTTTAAGTTTTGAAATTGGAATTTAATTCTTTATCGGACCAGGGCATAATCCGACCATTTGATTCTAGACCATTCTAGGCATATTTCCGTATGTTAAAACTAGAAGCCTTTCAAAAAAATTATATATTTATCTTTCTGAGGATTAAGCGTTTGCTTACTACCGAGGGCCCAAATAGTTTTGGATATATATTCATCAGCTCGCAGACTGAAGTCACATACAACGCCACCTCATGGCAGTTTTATTTCGCTTCACCTTACAATAATGAATCTCGTGGGTCGCAAAATAACTGAAGGCGAGCCTCGGGAGCTTTATACTTGTTGATGCTGCCATCTGGATTTGTTTTGAGTCTTTAAACCCACTTACAGGGGTTTAAAGTCTTAAACCCACTATAGGGTTTAAGTCTTTAAACCCACTACACAGCTTTACCCCAACTGGTAGGTCTGTTAGCCCCCAAGTATGATTTTCACTTAATGAATTTATTTCACTTTCCATGGCTTTCTTCCAGTTTGTGCTATCCTTGGAGTTAAATGCTTCTTCATATGTTTCAGGATTATATTCTTCTAAATATGACTCTGCTTCCATAATATGATCCTCAAACCGTTTTGGTTTATGCAGAAGTGAGCGGTTCCTCAGCTGTCTATCTGATGTAGGTTCAGTATCTTCATCACTGTCACTCTCAGAATAACTTAAGTCTTCTTAGCTTTGTGTCCTTTCTATAGGATTGTCCTCAATTTTTATGAGCTGTTCTTCATACTTTCCTGATTTGTATATTCTCTTGTCCCGTCTTCTAATTTCAATTCTGTATGGTCATCACACTTGCCTGCTTTTTCTTGAAATATTACATCTCTAGATAAAATTACTCTGTGTTCTTTCTTTAGCCAAATTCTGTATCGTTCATCTCCATCATATCCCACAAGGTACCCTTGGATGGCCTTCTTGTCCATTTTCCGAACATGAGCATCGCATGGAGATCCTATTATGCGCAAGTGTTTTAGCCGGGGTTTCTCTTTGAGCCAAAGCTCATATGGACTTGCATTTTCTATTGAGGACTTTCCAGTTCTGTTTAGTATATATATGGTAGAGTTAACTAATTCACAGCCCAGTTGGCTGCAGGGAAACTGACTTCAGGATTTGAGTATTTGAATGTTCTGGCCATTTCAACAGTGATTCGCTTTTCTCGTTCACTGGTTCCATTTTGTTCTGGGATGTAAGGTGCTGTCAGCCTTTGAGTGATCCCCTTTGAATGTAAAATTTCCCGAACATCTTTGTTATCAAATTCTCGACCATTATCACAGAGGAATTCTTTCACAGAATATCCAAATGTCCTTGTATGTGCAAGCATGTGCTCTAACACCTTCATTACTTCTGACTTCTCTTTTACTAGGTAACCATATCGAAACTTTGTAAAGCTGCCTTTGAATACAACCAGATACTTTTTCTTCTGAAATGACTCGTCAAATGGTTCACAAACATCTGCTGAAATCAGTTCACCAGGCTCAGAGGCTTTCTTCCTGGTGCCAAATGATGACCTGTGTGCTTTGCCATAAATACATGGCTCACATAATTCTTTATCTAGCTTGATGTGGATGGCTAGTTCCTTTTCAAGCATGTTTCGGACGAGACGTTTATCTTAGTGATCCTATCTTTCATGATACAACTGTAGCAAGGAGCTATCTGCTACAACAGTATGAACTTCTGTCATTTCTTTGGGCAATATTGGTTCAATATTTGCTTTGAATAAGGAACCATTTCCATTGCTAGAGCCATACAGCACCACATCACCATTGACTTTTAACCAGCACTCTGTAGAAGTCGTCACAAATTCACTGTTTTGATTTCTGTCTTGAGCGGCAAGTACAGAGAATAAATTTCTATTAATCTCTGGAACATACCAAACATCTTTTAGTAAAACTTCCTGGCATTTTCCATTAATAGTGGATTTTACTTTTATTGTGCCTTTCCCAAGAGCAACTAATGTTTCATTTCCTGCAGCTGTAATGCCACAAGGACTATTAAATTTTATGAAGTCGACAAAATATGTGTAGCAGTTTGTGACATGCCTAGTAGCTCCATTGTCAATCCAATATGATGTAGGGCTAGTCTCTTATGTACAGACTTCCTCAGATATAGACATCAATGCTATGTTAACCGATACTGTATCTGATTGTGTATCACTCAGTTTATTCTTTGGTGGTCTTCCATCTGAAATCCACTTTCTGCAGTCTTTTACCCAATGCCCTTTTCGCTTACAGTAATTGCAGATATCTTCTTTTCTTGACTTGGACTTATTTTTGCCCTCCTGTCTGGATCTTTCTGGTTTTGTAGCTATTAGGGCTTCCTGTCCTTTTTTGCTACTGTCTTCCAGATTAGTAAAATTTCTTTCGAACATACACAGCTGCACTGTTAATTCTTCAAATGACTTCTTGCATCTCCAGCTAACAAACATCCAACTGGATTTAAAGGTTTCAAACTGACATGGCAAAATATGAAATACTTTACAGACTAGCATCAAATCTGGCAACTTACTGTCCTCTCTAGCCTCAAGTCCATTATTCAGTTCATTTCAAAGACTTCTTAGCTTTGCAATATGTGTTGAGACATCCTCTCCTGGAACCCAGCTGAATGCTAAAAACTCTGTACAAATTTTAAACAACTGATCTTTTGAAGTTGCTTCAAACTGCTGCTTTAATGATACCCATGCATCAAAGGCTGTTTCCTTGTCCATAATCTTCTGATACACAGCACCAGTGACAGTACTTGCGATCATTGTTTTTGCATAGCTATTTGCTTTTCTATACAAATCGCAGCGTTCTTAATGCTGTTTACTTACAGATTCATGAGCATCAGCATCTATGAATTCTGGCCTTTTCCGCTTGCCATCTATGAACTCGATCGCTCCTTCGTGGTAATCAAGTAGGTCTCGTATCTTCCGTTTCCACATCGGCTAATCTGTTTCTCCGGTCAAAGGTTTAATATGACGGCTGAAATCCATACTTATTTCTTTTCTAGAAATTTAGATTTACAGGTTTCTTAAATAATTTGTATTGGTATTTCTAGGCTAAACAACAACGCGAACGTCTTCTGTTTCTTCCTCGATCTCTTCAAAATCGCGGTGCGATCCATGCTATCTTCCCGCTAAATTGCCGATCGGCGAAATTTTCCTGCGACTTATTGCCTTCAAGAAATAATGTTCTTTCTGCCTTTTCTATCGTAAAAGACTCATAATCTTTGATACTTCAAGCACGGTTAAAGCTTGTGCTCGTACCCATAAGTTTTTATTATTTACGGAATACGAGAATTATCATAGACTTAAATTACAACCTACGCACAAGGTGGCTAGCGCTAAAATGATATTACCGTGAGAAAGAAAAACTATAAATACAAATGAGAGATACAGGCGCCATCTATTGGCTTAACAACAAAACCATGTTAACATTTAACATAAAGTCTTTATCTTTAAAAAACCAACCCTGATCTAGGAATTCAAGTATGATCAGAAATCGTTTTCCTTTGAGGATTCCCACTCTGCCATTCTTGAGTAATCGTATTATTTCAATTATTTCAATACTTTTTCGATTAAATTCGCGGATCTTCAAAAAAAAACAGTCTGTAACATTGCATTTAAAATTTTGCAATTGTATGTCCAGTTTTTAAAAAGAAGCACAAAATTAACTAATTGAAAAAACATTTCAAACACTTTCTATTGCAAATCGTATCCCATTGCAATTATATTAACTTTATTTTTAAAAAAAAGTTGACAAAATAAATAACATAATTTTATTTGAAATAAACTTGAAGCATTTTTTAAAATTTTAATTTGGAAAAATGGTCAAATTTTTTAAAATTAATTCAATATTCTTTCGATAAGAACCCGTGCGTACGAACGGAGAAAGCAAACATTTTTTTACATTGGATTCGAAGCAAGTTCAGCTATTGGCGAGATAATGGATTGGCTGGGTAACAATGAAGAATGTCATTCTGTGTGTGCCACACAGTTTCCTCCCTCTCTCCTGCTCTAGAAAATTGCTCTCCCTTTAACGACTTCCCAAAAGACGGTAAGGTTACTTCTCTTGTGTTTTGAATTCATCGTCGCTAATTGTGGATAATAATTATCGTCATTGTAATGCTTTTTGCCTTCTAAAAAAACGGTTTTTTTTTTGTCTTGTGATTCTCAAAGGAAAATACCCTTTTACGAAGAGCAACGGCACCGTTGAAAGCATGTGGAGAAAGCGATAAGTTTCATTATTCGCAAATTTTAATTAGGCTCTAATTAAAGTGTTTTCATGATCTTAATGTCCATTTTTGTTCGATTTTATTTAAGCCAACACCGTTGTATATGCCAACTTGGCGAATTATTATCCTCACATGGGATAGAAGTTCATAGCAGAAAAATGAGCTGCTCTCACAGTTCCTATCAATTTGTTTTCCTTCTTCCCAAACTTGTGAGCTAAAATAAAAAGAAACGTTTGTGTGATGAATGAGAATTGTGTTTATTACTGAGAAGTATTGGAAGATCTTTGTAAGAAGTGTTTTTATGTTCCTTGGTGAATTTGTGACAGTTCTGAGAAAGTAGTTTTCTAGTGTTTTCATTGTTTATGTATATGGAGGTGGTGCAACCTCATGTGGATGATGCATAAAGAATTGGACTCCTATAGAATTCAGATTTAATAATGGTGAGTGCACATTGCAGTTTCCTTTAATGCAATAGGAAAAATAATTGCAGAGATGGGTCTGATTAGTTGTATTGGGCTGCAGTAAATTGTAATGATAATCAGTTTCTTTGTTCAAACTCTCAGTATATAGATACTAGTTTAAAACATCAATTTACACACACACCTATTACAGGTATTAATAATGCCAATATAGTTACATATCAGTTATGCTGTAGAATTACTAGGAGTTATGGAATCATTGAAAAAATTTAGGACTATTTACCATGCTTGAGGCTTAAAATGAAACTAACAGTTCCTCTGTTTGGAAAGCACTTAATACGAAATTGAACTTTGAGTAAACAATAGTACAATCATTATAAAAGCACAAAATATACTTTATTGCATTTACTGATAAAATGAAAAGCAAGTATCATGTCAGTGTAACCAAAATGGTGAATGAGAAATGTCTTAACTATTTCATGTGTGAGTGACAAAATGCAAAGTGAAACAAGGTCTAATATACTAAAGCTGCAGATCATGTTAAACAATGGTCAATTAAACAATTATTCATTTCTTTTACATTAGATGCTGTTCTTTCTATTTGTTTGTCAAAAATTAATCTTAACTTTTCATGCTGATGATGCCCATCTGAGACATCTGGGTGTAGGATGGCCATGTGCAATTGCTGAAAGAAACTCAATGCATTTCTTTAAATCCAAGAGGGCTTAACATAAATCGATATCAAGTATAAAAATTGTACCGGTCTAACTAGATTGCCAACTTTAAGATCTTGTGTACATATTTTGTTAAATTTTAGTGTTACATTTATTTTTTAAGACTTTCCTCAATTGGAGGATTTAGTTAATCAACACTTGTTCTAGGAAAAAATATTTGTTTTGCAATATATTTTTGAGTGAACTTGAATTATTTTCCTTTATATATTTATTTTTTATATATCTTAATACACAAGTAGTTGTTCATTGTTTAGTTTGTGGTGTTCTAAATGGTTTCCTAGTATGAGAAATGTTCCCAGTGAACATAACCCTTAGTTGTGCCCAAAACTTGCAGGGATTTTTGTGTATATTTAGTACAGCCTGTGTTATAATAATGTTTGACAGTTTTACGTAATTAAAATCCTTAGGTTTAATTTTTTTTCTTTCACTCATATGCCTTTAGGCCTGGGTGTTAACAAACGCTCACATTTATTTCTATACTTTATTATTAAGATTAAGTAAGCAATTATTGACAGGCTTTGTTTCATTCATTCTTTTAAGTGTTCACTCATTAATTTTGAAATAAACTATAGTAGTGCAACCACAAAATTTTTTTATTTTAAGTAGAATCGTTTATTATTTTTATCACATAAACAACTAAAGCTTACCTGTTTATTTTACTTTACTGTGAAGATTCTTTGGTACTTTTCCATTTTGCTGGCTCAAATTTCACCAAGCAGACTTTGTTGGGGACAAAGCGTAGTATACATATAAAAAAAATGGGTACTTATATACTATCGCAACAATCATCAGTTCTATTAATAACTCGACAGGTTGGCAACACTGATTTCCTAATGTATCGTATGCATGTACATACTTGGCAACCATGTGCTTCATTTCATATAATGTTGATAATAGATTGCAATAATACATGAGTACCAAAAAATGAATACTTTTCCATTTAGCTTGCAACAACACACAATATACACCTAAAAAAAATTTGGTTCTAACGTATTATCGCCAACTCTATTACTAACTTGCCAATTTGGCTACCCCGATTTCCTATGTGTCGTACGCATTGAATTAGCAATCAGGTGCTTTGTTTCATATAATGTCACCAATAGGTTGCAATAATACAAAAGGTCCAAAAATTTTATAAATGTTGGTTCTCATTGGTTCTTCACCTATTTTTGATGTATTGTGAAAAAGACATTACTGATAAGAAAAACCATGACTTGTTTTGAAAAGGTGGCAGTAAAAGTTTACCAGTGGGAATATCTTGTTTGGCTTCAGCTGTATCATTTTTGGTGACTTTATCGCTAACACCAACAAAACGGAAAAGTACCAAAAAATGTTAACAAATGTTAGTTCATGTGCCTTTCTGGGTACTTTTATTGAAACAAGTTGAAAGGGTACAGAGCAGATAAGGCTGCAACTTGTTTTGAAAATGGGGCAGTTAAGGGTTACCAGTTAGAATATTCCATTTGCTGTCATTTTATCATTTTTGGCAACTTTATCACCTGCATGGACAAAATAGAAAAGTACCATTTCTTTCATGGAGCAATATATATATGTGCTGTATAAATCGTTCATTAAGCTTTCTTTTACGCTTTTGAGGATTGTAGGAACTTCAGCAGAATTGTAAGAAATTTTGTGATCTCTTCTTTTTGAACAACTTGAAGAGTATGTAAAGAATGCTCTTATGTTTTAAAGTCATTTATTCAAGATATTATTCTAAGCTTTATAAAAAAAATAGTATATTTCTAGAACACAGCCCATTATAAGTTCATAAGGAATGCCATTTCTTTTAACTAAATTGTATTTTGATGTATATGTAGAGGTCTAATTTTTTTCTATGATCATCGTTTTCTTAATTTTTAAAGCTCTCATATTTATACCCAGTATATAACATGCACCTGTAAATTTTGATCTTACTTTTTGTGTTTAAAGCATGTGTTATACTCTGTATTTTATGGTACTTCATTATGAAAATTTTCAACATTAATAATCTTTTTCAGAATTTGATATATGAGGTCATTGTCTTTTGGGCAATGATACCTGGTGCTACTTTTGAAAATTACATAACAAATGGGAAAACTTCTGAAGAAAATTACATAATTTAAAAAAATCTAGTGCAGTGAAAACCTCAATGTATACACATAATCAAGTTCTGCAGAAATTATATGTAAGTATTTACATTCAAAAATTCAAAATGCCAATGAATGTTTGAATGGTATACTGTTGCAAAGAGAATATCAAAATATTCATTCTCAAAATTGTAAGAAGGAAAGCTAATGTTGCCATTATGTTTAATTATAGATTCCAAGTTTTTCTTAATATTTTCCTTCAAAACATGAATGCTGAAAAATTCTAGTGTTTTTTCACTCTTATATGAGATATGAGAATTTGAACAACTACTGAATTTAAGAATTAAAATGACACAAGGATTCTCGCAGGTTTGGAAAAATAAGTGAATTGAGGATTTTAAGGAAAAAAAAGTAAACCTTATAAATATAAGGTGCTTTAATAAATTCATTTTTTTAAATGTAAATTTTTAAAAAAAGAAAATAATATGAAATATTTAGATTTTTAACTCTTAAATTACCATTTGGTCTCGGAAAACAATCAACACTGTTAAGAAAATAATACTTCATTGGCTAAAGAAAGAATCTTAAACATTTAGCACAATAATAGAAAATTCTTTATTTGAATGATCAAGTTTTACATAATGATCCAATTCAGTTTTATATAAATTTTTGATTAGAAATTTGATTTTTAATGTTACAAAATTTTTAAAAATTATTCACTTAAGGCTTCCTCTCGTTTTCTGTATGCTTATTGTTATACACATCAAAAACAGTTCCATGCCCACTTTGATTTATCTTCCAAATAGTTTTTAATCTTCTGTCTTGTTATTTAATTTAAATATCTTATCAATTGTTAATGGTAAGCTAGTATTTATTCTTAAATTCCATATGAGTATTATTTAGTAACTATTCATTGAATATATTTTGGATTTTCATTTATTTAAGTAAATTCTGTCTTAAAGCCAACCTATCTCTCGAGCAACCTGAAAAGAAAATACTATGCTGTTTCTGTATTAAAAAATGTAATGTCCTGCAGCATTTAATTTTATGCATATTCGATTTAGTACAAATACGTTCCGATTTTAGTAGCGCATTGTAAAAAGTAATCTATCTTTTCTAATGCAAAGTAATGTTTTTGCAAACCTTTATTCCTAAAGATGGCGGTAGGCCGCGGTGGCCGAGTGGTCTAGGTATCGGATCATGGCTCGTATGTCATGAGTTCGATCCTAGTACCACTAAAGATCCGCCGTGTAGGGGAGCGATGCATGTTAAATCTGTCGAGAGCTCAAACGTCCTCCCGTTGGTGTGGTGTGGTAGTTAGGAGAGGGGGGGCAGCTCAGGTGTCGTCCACGTCACTTGACCATGGTTCAAAATTATGCAGACCGTCGCCAAAAGCCCTCGTGTTGCTACTCAGTGCGACGTTAATATTCTCTCACTCACTCCTAAAGATGGCGAGACATGGCCATTTCTCTTTGCTTTGTATTACTTAAGAATTTTCCACTTTGTAGTTAGAAAGATGGATGTTGTTGGAAATAATAACTCAAAGCACCATTCGCCTATCCATGTCAACAAAAAACCTCACGTTTGTAAAGTATGCAACAAGACTTCCTCACGAAGTGGTAATTTAATACAACATTTAAGTATTCATACAAAGGAAAAGCTTTATGTTTGTAAAATATGTAACAAAGCTTTCTTACAAAATGGTAATTTGAAGGAACATTTACTTTTTCATACTAAAGAAAAGCCTCAGGTTTGTGAAATCTGAAACAAGGCTTTCTCACAAAGAGGAACATTTTCTTGTTCATACCAAAGAAAGCCTCATGTATGTGAAATGTGCAACACTGCTTTTTCACAAAATAGCACTTTAAAAGAACACCTGCTTCTTCATACCAAAGAAATGCCTCATGTTTTTGAAATATGCAACAAATCATTCTCTCAAAGTGGTAATTTAGTACAATATTTGTATGTTCTTAAGAAAGAAAAGCTGCATGTATGTGAAATATGCAATAAGGCTTTCACTCAATATCAGGTATTAAAATACATTTTCTATTCATACCAAGGAAAAGCCTCATGTTTGTGAAACATGCAACAAATATTTCTCTTTTAGTTGTATTTTTTTAAAAAAAGACATTTACGTATTCAAAAAAAAAAAAAAAAAAAAAAAAAAAAAAAAAAAAAAAAAAAAAAAAAAAATTTTCTTTTAGTTGTATTTTTTTAAAAAAGACATTTACGTATTCATACCAAAGAAAGACCATGCTTGTGAAATAAGGAACAAAACTTTTCCTCAAAGTGTTAATTAAAAAAAGAAACATTTGCTTATTCATACCAAGGAAAAGCCTCATGTTTGTGAAGTATGCAACAAATCTTTCTCTCACAATCATACTTTAAAACTACATTTGCTAATTCATACGAAGGAAAAGCCTCATGTTTGTGAAATGTGCAGCATAGCTTTCTCTCAAAGTGATTATTTGAAAAAACATTTACTTATTCGTACCAAGAAAAAACCTCAAGTTTGTGAAACATGCAACAAGTCTTTTGCTCGAGGTTGGGTATTAAATGTGCTTCTACGTATACATAACAGGGGAAAGCCTCATGTTAGTGGGATATGCAACAAGTCTTTTTCTCAAAGTAGTTATTTAAAATCACATTTAGTTATTCATACTATGGAAAAGCCTCATGTTTCTAAAATATGCACGACAAAGCTTTTGCTTGAAATTATACTCTAAAAACACATTTGCATATTCATACCATGGAAAAGCCTCATGTTTGTGAAGTATGCCACAAAGTTTTCATTGTGAGTGGCTATTTAAAAAAACATTTGCGTACTCATGTCAAAGAAAAACCTTAGTTTTGTGACATGTACAGCCCTTTATCTTTTAAGGCTAAGTTTTAATAATGACTTAATGTCTGATAAAGTTTATAAGCATTGAATTTGTGAAATTTGCTCAATGTTTTCTTACATAGGCATTATTTAAAAATTGTAAGTATTTAAAAAAAAGACAACAGTGATACTGTAATTTAGAGTAATTTTATATTTCTCTTAAATGCATTTATAAGCTTAATCCTTGAAGATCGTGACACGTTTATTTTAGAGTTATGTTATTATATATTGTTGATTAATTTTTGTGAGATGTGTCTGTTAATTTTGCCAAATAAAAATAAATATAAAGAAATATATTTATTTTATGTTTTTATTATTAGAACTTTAAACTATTCTAGAACTTCTGCTTATTGTGTGGATTTCTAAATTTATAAGAATGTTTTTATGATGTTTGATTATTTTAAAATTTATTTTGTTTGAGAAAATTTTTTAATTTGGTAACTATTTAAAATATTTGTTACATAAATTTAAATTAAAACTGCTAAATGCACATTGTTTCAAAAATAATAGGATATCTTGATAAAAATTATTTTGCTTTCTTCAAATAAAGTAATTAGGAAAGGAATTTATAAGAATATTGTTATAGCTTATTTGTTTGTATTGAAACTGGAAAATGGGAAAATAGTATTTCTCTCTCTCTTTTCCTCTGATATAAATGCATTTAAATTTATGCAAACAAGCATACGTGTCGTAAAAGCACCGGATATCAGTTTGTGGGATGGAATTGCATGCCTGTTGCTTTTGGTCTGTGAATGTTCGGTTGGGGAATTCGGGTTGTGGATGCTGTCGTTGCCGTTCTATGATGTCCCAGTCGTGCTCGATTGAAGAAAGATCTGGTGATCTAGCAGGCCAAGATAACTCAGTTACACTTTATAGAATACATTAAGTAACTGCAGCATGTGAGGACGCTTTTTATCCTGTTGGAAAACACCCCTTGAATGCTATTTATAAATGGCAATGCATTTGAATCACCAAAGTGCTCCTACAATCAAAGAAAATTGCTCTCGCCAGATCATAACTCTTTGTGCCCAGGCCCAATGTGTTATGCTACAAAAAGGTTGTTTGCAGGCACTGACCTTGTGAGTGTTCTATCCGTGCTCCTCCTGCTAATTGTCTTTTTGGGGAATTTCTGGTCTTTAAAAATTATTTCATTATAAAACTCCTTCAAAGAAGATGTGTGATTATGTTAATTAAGACTTATATATATTGTCTAGGTTTTCAGGTTAGAAAAAGAGATAGAGAGAAGAGTTAGGATAGACTGCTATAGGAGCAGAGATTAATCAAATTGTAGATTAATCACGGATGCTTAATATTTGATAATTGAGTTTCTTAAGGTGAGTAATTGTCCCTTAAGATAGAATCTATATTAAATAGTTTAGAAGTCAGAGCTATTGCCATGAGTAAGTGTTTTTAGTATTTAAGTTTCTCATATCTCGCATACTTCTTTAATTGTCTTCATAGTGATTAATTGGATACATCTCTTAGAGTGTTGGTCGATTGCATTTGTGTTGTGGTTATTATTATGAATAAATTAGATTGTTTTGTTGAATTCTGACTAGTGATCCTTTCAATCCTCTTACACCCTTAGGTGTTTAGGCGAGAACATTACAACCTGTCATTACAACAAGGTAGGCGCACCAAGACAGAAACAGCTTTGACCACAGAGCACAACACATCGCCACTCCGCTTTCAAAAGACCTCTAACATGACATCACTGAAGTTGTAATGTCAGTGATTTGGAGCTAATGGTAGGAAGGCTAAAGAGTGTCTAGCTGGGAGCTATTTCTCAAACGGTTTGGTTTGTTACAGTTCACTGTGTCACCCTGGTGCTAAAAATGTAATTTCTGCTGTAGATGCACTACAATGTTCCCCTGCCATTTGTTGAATATGGCTGTCTTCTCTGTCAGTGGTGACACATGCGTGGTTAGAACAAAGTTTTCTTGAGGCAGTGCTTTCCCGGGACCACTGTTGCCAAAAATCATGCACAGTAGATACATGCCTACCAAGTCTTTCTGCAATATCGTGGTAATAAAATCCTTTTTTCACCTTTATTATACTACTTCATGTTCAAACTTAGCCAACTGTTGAAATATGTACATGATGTCATTTGGCTATTAAAGCTATTCGGATCATAATCTTCCTGAGGCTGAGTAGAGAACGAGACTAGGCCTCCATCGAGGCCCTGGGCCAGGGTCCAGTTGGCCCATACCTTAAGATGTCCCTGCTCCCCAAAGCAAGGAGATGTCTAATATCAGACCTCATGTTTTTAAGTCTCAGTCGTATGATAAGAACAAAACCTGAATTTGTATCTCATTCACGAAAATTCTGTCTCACCCTAATATTATGACTTCGAGGCATGCAAAATCTAATGTGTCTGAACCGCCTTACGTAGTAGGTCTTGGGTGGCTCCAGGATTCAAACTCATGACTTACTTCCCAAGATTCTGGGACCATGACACTTGACCACTGTACGCAACATTATTATGATACATATGCAAATTGGACTCACCAGAATTGCACATAAACATCTTTTCTTAGGAGTGATCCCAGTATCAACATCCTCACTGGATCATGCTTCAAAATTATGAGTTGTTTTGCCAATAGCACATATGTTGCTTTAAATTGCGACCTTAATAAACACTGTCATTGGGGAGGATTTCCCCTTGTATGAGTTCCTTCACTTACTGTGACACACATTTTAATTAAATTTTCACTTTTATCTCTCTCAGCTTTAAATCCTACACTTTAATACTGATTGACTTGGCACAAGAAAAACACATTTCTTTTTTACATGACTTAAGTTCTTTTGCATACATTTAATTTTAAATAGCTAGATTATAAGCATCAAATAAAAAATTAGGACTTAATTAATTCTATTTAATTAAATGATTTTTATAAAGATATATTTTGCTCAATATGCCCCAACAGGACTCAGTGCCAAAAATTCAACTAAGCCAGCCAAACAACACCATTTATCTTCATGTTTTTTCAGATATAAGAGATTGCGAATACATTTATTGACCTGACTGCATTCTTAACAATGTTTCAAAATCATTACATTTCTGTACTCAGTAAACCTTCTTTAAGCATTCATATACATGGAAAAACAAATGTAATATTACTTCATTATGAAAAATTTTAAGTTTAATAATCTTTTTTTTAAAATCTGATATGTATGGTCATTGTCTTTTTTAGGAAATGATACCTGGTGTTCTACTTTTAAAAGGGACATGGCAAATGGAAAACTCTGTAAAGAAAATTATGTAGTTTTATTTAATCTAATACAGTGAAAACCCCATTTTACACATAATCTACTTCTGGAGAAATTTTATGTAAGTATTTACATTGAAAAGCTCAAATTGCCAATAAGGGTTTGAACTCTGGCAAAGAATTTCAAAAAAAGTATTTATTCTCCAAAACTGTAAAAAATGAAGCCAATGTTGCTGTTATTTTGTTTAGTTATAGATTCCAAGCTTTTTTAAATGTTTCTTCCAAAGTTGAATGCAGACAACATCATTGGTACTGCTGATATAGTAGTATAAAGCTACGCCCCCTGCTAATTATAAACCTTTATTCATAAAAATAGTGTGGTATGGCCACCAAGAAACATCTTGTTTGTGAAATATGCAACAAGGCTTTCACTCAATGTTGGGATTTTGAAAGACATTTGCTAGTTCATACTGAGGAAAAATCTCATGTTTGTGAAATATGTAACAAGACTTTTCCTCATAATTCTGATTTAAAATTACATCAGTGTATTCATCCCAAAGAAAAACCTCATGTTTGTGAAATATGCAACAAAACCTTTTCTCAAAGTAGTTACTTGAAAAAACATTTGCTTATTCATAGCAATGAAAAGCCTCATGTTTGTGAAATATGCAACAAAGCTTTCCCTCAAAAGGATTATTTGAAAAGACATTCATTTGTACATACCAAAGAAAGGCCTTATGCTTGTGAAATATGTAACAAAACTTTTTCTCAAAGTTGTACTTTGAAAATACATTTACGTATCCATACCAAAGTAAAGCCTCACATTTGTGAAATATGCAACCAAGCGTTTTTGGAAAGTAAGGCTTTAAAAAACCATTTGCTTATTCATACCAAAGAAAGGCCTCATATTTGTGTAATCTGCAACAAATCTTTTGCTCTAAATAGTACTTTAAAAAGCATTTACGTATTCATACCAAAGAAAAGCCTCATGTTTGTGTAACATGCAACAAATCTTTCTCTCTTAGATGTACTTTAAAAAATCATTTACATATTCATACCAAAGAAAGACCTTATGCTTGTGAAATATGTAACAAAACTTTCTCTCTAAGTTTTCATTGGAAAAAGCATTTACGTATTCATACCAAAGAAAGACCTTATGCTTGTGAAACATGTAACAAAACTTTCACTCAAAGAAGAACTTTGGAACACATTTATATGTCCATACCAATGTAAAGCCTTATGTTTGTGAAATATGTAACAGGGCTTTTCGCAGGAAAAGATGTTTTGAAGGACATTTGCGTACTCATGCTAAAGAACACCTTATGCTTGTGAAATATGCAACAAAACTTTATCTCGATATCAAGATTTAAAAAGACATTTACGTATCCATACAGAGGAAAGCCTCATGCTTGTGAAATATGTAACAGAGCTTTCAGAAAAAGATGGTTTGAAAGAACATTTACGTATTCATGCCAAAAAGATCTGTAGTTTTGTAATATGTATAAACATTTATTTTTAGAGGTGTGATTTTAGAATGATTATGCCTGATAAAGTTTATACGGCTTATATTTAAAAAAATTTCAAAAAGTTTTCTTGCATAGGCAGGTACATCATTTTCATATTTCAAAATTAAAATAGCAGATATGTGAAAAATTCAACAATTTAGCCATAGTTTAGAGCCATTTAATTTTTCTTAAATGCATTCATTTGCTTAACCTTAGAAGACTATACTTGATTATGACAATTTTAGTTTAGTATTGTATTGTTAAGGATTGTCTAGTTATTTTTATAAACATACATGTGTTAATTTTTACAAATAAAAATAAATGTGAAGAAATATATCTTTTTATATTTTAATAATAGAACTGTGCTGGATTAGAACCCGTGACCTATGGATTCTAAGCACGTAACGTACTACTAGACAAAGGATCACTCGTCCGGAGGCTGTTTCTGGCTTATTTTAAATATCACCATAAGAGCCTATACTATTCTAAAACTTCTGCTTACTACGTAGATTTCTGAATTTTGCAAGCATATTTTTAGGATATTTGGTAAATTCAAATCGTACATAAATCGGCAAAATGAAAAAAATAATTTGGTAATAATAAAATTTATATTTAGTAAATGAGAAGATTTTTTTTATCTAAGTTTAAATTATAAAATGTAATTAAACTTTTCATTGCAAATTAATTCAGAAATATTAGGATGCATTGATTAAAAAACTTTTTTCCTTGCTTTCTCAGTGTAAAGTA
>BMAO01021711.1:0-20030 GCA_019973975.1 Trichonephila clavata
AAATTGCACATAATTATAATAAATAATACAAAATAAAATAAAAAGCAAAATTCTTGAACCTGTCTCTTTATGTTATAATGTAAAATTCAGACTTTCTCAAATCGATAATGAAGTAAGTTTAAAAACTCTTATAAGTATCCACAGTATCTGTATGATAATAAACATATCGTCATAAATCAACAATGCTTTTTTGGAAACTTCATTTTTATTCAATTTATAATTGTTTTTCTCTTTTAGAATATGTCAGTAAAATCTTAAGATTTTTCTTACATATCTTTTATAAAGGAATGATTAGATTTGATGCATAATTGTCATTTTTTATTGTTCCATAACCCATTATATTATGATACAATAGAATTCATATTACTCAATGAATCCTAAGACTAGGACTAAATTTTATTTTATATATAACAATCCTTTTTTAAGTACTAAATTTTATTTTATTTTGATCTAATTCTTCCTATATATGCTGAAAGTTATGATAAAACATTTACTGTGGCAAATAAATGAAATGAATAGAAGGTAGGTGTTTCGAGTTACGCTATAAAATGTGAACATCCTAAGACTATAAATGTTGCCACTTGTTAAATAGTACCACATTATAGTCTCCTCGTGTTATTACAAAATTATCACGATTAGGGGTTTCCATCGTGTAGTTGTTATGCATTAAATGAAAATTCTTACGTTGCCGTGATGTGGAAATTAGAAGTGGGGGCTCTAGCTCGGCTATTGTTCTCGTTACTTGATAGTCATTTAAATTACGAGGTCAGTCTCATTACTTTGTCCATTACGTTACTTGTAAAGGAAATAATAATTAATCAACTTACCTACATGTTTCTAAGAATACATTTAAATTTTTTCCAACAGTAGCAAATGTTTTCATTAGTAAAAAAGAGGAAACGCTTTGAATTTTTAGAATACTTGATAGTAAAACGCAAACAATAAGCTGATATCAAAGACAATAATTATGACTACAAATATTTTTAAGTTGCTGAGGAGCTTCATTTATCTCGGTAAACTTGTTGAAATGAAAGGAATATATTATTTTTATTTGTACTTAATTGTTTCTTTTGCGAGTAATGACAGCATACTGGGGCTTCAAAATTTTTTTCACCCTTCGTACAAAAAAGTTATATTCTTAGCCTTTGTGTATAACCCTTACTTTGTATTTAAAATTTCAATAGAATTGTATAATATTACTTAAATTCTAAGATTATTGCTCTGATTTTTGAACGATAGTGAACTTATTTTTGTGTGTGATTTTGTGCATAAGATAAGAGTCAATACATTCCTACGTAACCAACTCTTTCGATCAACATTCAAAATAATTACACAAAAACCTTTCCTTCTCAACGCACTCTCTCAGTCGGGTTACAGATAACTGACAACAATTTACTTTCTTTGATCTTTCTTCAAAACGAAGGAAGACTTCAGCTTCAAATATCGCTATTTCACCCCCTCCCTCTTTGTTTGGACAGCCCCCTAAGAGACTGTGTGTGTGTGGGAAAGGGGTCATTTTCATTTTATTCTCAAAATGTAATACAATATCAGTTCTCGGAACGGTTATTTTCATTCTCCTGCTAAGTTTGCAAAGCGGAAGAGGGCCTTCTTTTAAGTTGGTCAGCATAGTTTCTATTTATCCTATGACCGAGAATTTTAATAGAAAAGGAAAGAAAGAAGCATTCTTTATCAATATAAAAGCACTTAAAACTTGCTTTTCATGCTCATTTACAAGAGCCCTGATTCTATACTTAGAGTTTCAAACGTTAAGTAGCCGTTCAAAGAATGTTCGGGAGCGCACCCCAGCATTCCTTTCTTTGTACTATCCAACATAAAAAGTAAACTCACGAATAAATAAGCTTGTGCGCAGGGGAAAAATATAACGAACACATTTTTTTTTCAATATAACTATTTTTGTTAGACTACATTCTAAAAATATTTATTTTCAGATCGATTTTAGAGCATTTTGCAAAAAATTTCGTAATTATTATTATAAAAGAAATTTACTGTTTCCTTTAAAAAAAAAAATTTTAAAAAACTTCTTTAAGTTTTGAAAAAATCAGGAAATCTAACACTATTGAACTTCCAAAGTATAATATATAACACAAGCAAAAATGTCATTCTTGCTTCTAAGGTTTTTGTATAAATCAGGGTATTTTTCTTATGCCGAAGAACTTCTAATATTCGTCGCCTACAAAATTGAAAGAACAAATATCGGAATTAATAGTTTTTGCTTCAAATACTCAAGTTTTATAAATCAATTGTCATAATAAAAATGTCAAAGTTGGTCTCTGCATTTTATAAATAAATTCAAAGGGACTATAAAATGGATAGTTTTAAAAATGTATTACAAATATTTCTGTGAGTTTTTGTTGCAAATATCTTCATTTTGTTGCTTATACACGATTAAAAAAGGGATTTTTATGTTTTGATACAATTTTTTTTAAAAAAATTGTTTTTTATGAAGTATAGCGTAAGATAACAGTAAAAATGCGCTTCTGTGCAGCGATACACTGTGTAATTATGCACAAATTTTCATCAAAAACTGAATGCAAAAATTGCTTTAAATTCTCTACAAATATATTTTTAAGTAGTTTTGCAGGTATGAAAATTAATAAAATTGTAGAACATAAGTATTTTTTAAATCTGAAAGATGCATAGCTATTAGTATATTAGTTAAAAAATATACATTATAAAAATATGTAATTATATTCTTTAGTATGAAAAAAAATAAAGTAAAAATAATTAAAAAAATCACCAGTCACAAAGTTATAGAGCTTTTTTGAATAAACTTTGAAAATAAAATTTTTATATGTAACGTATATTTTTTAATAATACTAATGTATATAATTATTTGCATAATAAAGTAAAGGGGAAGACATACAAGAAATAAAAAATTTATTTCCAAATAATTAAATATTGTTTAAGTTCAACATGTTAAAATATAAATATTATACAATTAATAACAAAATAAATTTTATTCTAGGTTAGAAATTTTTATACAATATAAATTGAGGTTACAGAATTATTTATTTATTTATTACAAAAAGGCAATATATGTATGTATTATAAGCAAAATTATTTAAAAAAGGTAAAATGGTGTATTAGTAAAATGATTTTACAGATTTTTGTATAGTTATATGCGTACGAATGTAAACAAATCAAAATAATAAAAATTATCTAGCTGAAGCAAAAGGAACAGATTTGGGAAAATATATAATCTACAATAACGATTTTAATTAACGTGGGACTATAATGATTTAATTATTTTTTATTACGAAATATTCAAATTTATAGAAGAAAGTTGTTATTCATTTCATTAGTTTTCTTAACACAAACTATATATAAGGAAATATACAAAATGTACAAATTCTTTTCAAAAATTCAATGACACATTTCAGATACACTAAAACAAAACAAGAATTAAAAATACTGTTCTTGGATATGTGATACAAATTTTAAAAAAATACATAAACTGGAATTGTCTTCTAAATTAGCTAAAACTTTCTGAATCTCTTCAGTGGTAAGTCCACTTTTACATTTAGGCATTTTTTAAAAAAAGACATCAAATTAATTTAAAATGAAATTAATTTTAAATTAAATATTAAGTAATCGAGATGACAAAATCGCTTACAAAAATAACTATGTGCTCACCGCTAGTAAGAACTTGAGCATAAGGGAAAAAGGGGATATCTAGATAAGGGTGAAAGATCTATTCCCTCCCTTCTGAATACAAAAGCAACCAGTCAAGCTATTGGTGTTTCAGGACTGTAATAGGACCCATGCTGATTTGAAGGCTGTTTAGAGGGAAAGCAGTGCATGATTGATAGATCGACCAGCGCCGTCTTTTAAGGGTATGTTCCTTCTGGCCACTAGATCGGCCAGCCGTACTCAAAAGGTTAACTCAAATATATCAAATAACCAAGTACATCGATACCAAAATTTGAAGGAAAGATACAATCATTCATTGTAATTGCGGTAACGCACATGTTTTGAAATATTTAAATCTTACCTTTATTCAATGAAGAACAAGGATATATACTAGAATTATGATTGCGTAATATGTAAGAGAATTCAACAGCAAATTTCATGTTTTCAAATTGTGGGGAAAAAAATAATTAAAAAGTTTTGTCTAACATTATGTTTGATATTTTAAAAAGTAGAAATATTATAAAATTTAAAAGCTATCTACAGATTATTCAAAATGAATTTTAAAGAGAAAATTTTATATATTTTATCATGTTTTATACAATGAAGGTTTTTGAATTTTTTGGAATCAATCTTTTAAAAGAATTTGAAGCCCAGACCCAAGACCTTCATGTTTCCTCATAATGTGAAGTTAATAGACAATTAATGATTGAAAATGATCAGGAACATCATTTTGATAAGAATAATACTTGCAACATACAAATTTAACGCTATCGGCAGAGTTTTTTTCAGCATAATTGTTAAAATGTACTCAGGAAAAAATAAAATATCGATTGCTATTTTTTTCAAAACTGCACGTTTATATTCAAATTGTCCATTATTTTCATGTTTACTTTAAAATTAGGAGAACTTTTCTTCTAGAAAATATATACACCAAACTCTTTATACAACACCTTTTATAAGCTTCACTTGCATGCAACGAAATATTTGAACTCAATTTTTACCTACCCTGAAAGGTCAGATTAATTCGAAATCTTGATTATTTGTCCAAAACCGTTGACAACACTAAAAATTTTGTTTCATTGTAATGATTAGAAACATCAGGATTAACGATTCTCCATTCTCAGATCCCATCCCACATCCGGCGACTAACAGACTAAGTTACAACTTAATATAAATAAATATAAAAAGGGTGTTTTTTAGTTTTCTTTTAAAGCTATAATATATCTTTACTCTCCAGATACGTTCCTTAGAAAGCCGTATTAAAAAATCTTGTAAAAACATACATGCGACCTACGGAAATTTGGGTATATTTTCTTCAAGTTCAAAAAAAAAAAAAAAAAAAAACAGGAAAAATTAAGCAGAAAAATCTTCATTTCAAAAAATGCATTATAATATTTACATATTATTATTCATTAAATGAATAAATCTTACACTTATAAAAACAATTTATTTTTTTACAAAAAATTTTTTTAATTAGTGTAAAGTAAAAATATATACTCGATCTATAAGTACATACAATATACAAAAAAATTAACTGAAGTTAGGAATTAAATTGCTAACTATGATCTACTCATTGTTACTTGATAACAAACGTGCACGTTTATTACGAAATGAATCAACAATACTATCATTAGTACATGTTTTAGATATGTCTAGCACACACACACCACTATCGGTTTTGATTGCAATGAGAATTTTATTCGTTATTACCGTACACTATTGGTTTATTACTATTATTTTTTTTTCGGAGATTTATGCTGAAATAAGAAAATTCATGTTAAAATAAAATCGTTAAATTTGTGTTATTTAAAAATCGTATAAGAAAAAAGGTGTAACAAAATTGTTAGTACATTACTGAATAACAAAAATAGAAATATAATAATGAGATAATTTTAAACATGGAGCTGACTTTATGCTGTTTTATTTTTAAATATTATAGAAGACTTGGAAATTAACTTAACACTTTTCAAATTAAAAACATGTTGTAAGATACATTATTTTCTCTTATCCCTTTTAGCATTGAAAAGACAATTGCTCAAACAAGGATTTTAGTCGTTTCAAATAGGAAAATTTACACAAATTTCTAAAAAAAGTAAAATTTCACTAAATTTAATAAATGAAATTCAAAAAAATCCTACTGGTATAGTAGTAAAAAAATACTCACAGACTTATTTTCGTGATCAAAATAACATTCGTAGATGCTGACACAAACACCACAAGCAATATAATGAATGAAAGAAAATATGTACTCGAAACTCAAAATCATGCAAACGGTCTAAAGAATATTTCCTCTTTCAATTTCTATTCCGTATCTCCCACGTGGTAAAATGAATGGCGTCTCAAATACAATATGGCATCGAATATGTGCTCGAACTGCGCATGCGTCTGGACGAGTCTATTCTAAAACGCAGGTATGCCCTTGAATTCAATATTGGGCGGAGAAGAATGAAAGAATGGTGACGGAGTGCATGTTTCCGGCGGGTAAACTTAACAACCAATCCCTTGTTGGATTTTTTAACAGTATGCAAATTAGTTCTTGATGCCGAGAGGAAATTTTACGTTGTATAAAGCTAAAAGCCTTTTTTAATTTAACATAGCGTTGAAATTATGTATTTTCAATCCTATTTTTGAAAACAAATCGATTCTATAAAGTAAAATTTATATTTTTTTATCAAACGATCAGAAATAAGTTTACAAATAATTCCAATGACATAGTTTTTTTAAAAAAATTTGAAAATATGATCTTTTTTTCTTTTTAAAATTTGTTAGGCAAAAAAAAAAAATTATTATTATTTGCAGAATCAACATTTTTAGGTAATTGGTTGATTTACCACAAATAGAATGAAAAATTATCTGTGTTGCTAAGGGTGTTATGTATCATCAAAGAATTTTTTTTAATCACTAAGGTTTAAATTTTATTTATGTAAGCTAATACTATATAATGTATGTCTATCCCTAACAAAATTTTTTTTTAATTCAATGCAAAATATTTATAAAATTTCAGTTTTTACTCCCGAAGGCCTTTTTAAATATGCATATTTTCTTACACATATATTTTTCCAACTGCCACATAAAATATTACATATAAAATAAGCACTAGCTTTATTTTCCGGCTTCAAATTATATTTTCTTTTTTTTTAATACTGAAAATTCTCAAAATGTTTTAAATTAGACTGATTTTTTTTTTTTAACAAAGTTACTGCTCATCGTAGAATTACATACAATTATATGTAGTTCTACAAAGCATATATTTCACAACATTCTTACTGTTAGGTTATTAATTTAGTGGACTGTAGTGATTATAATTTTAAAATAAATCCAAAGGTTTTTAAATCAATTTCTTTTTATTTATGCGACTTCCGACATAAAGTCTTTAAAAGGAACAGGACAGTTTTACAGAAGCATTCCAACTGAACAAAACACATGGCTGTGGCAAGCCTAAGTGTCACCCTTATTTGCTTACAAATTAACATCGCCACGCTATGGCGCCAACATGATAAGTAGACGTTTACATGGGCCTTAACACCGCCCTACCTTGAAATCCTCCGGATTTCAAGAGATAATCAATATTTTCAATAATCATGATAAATTCTATAAAAAACAATAATAAACAAGAAAAATACTAATAAAATATACAGATACAAAAATACATTACATGGAATATTGTTGATATATAAACATTTCAAACAATATATTTTAAATAAAGCGTACATTTCAAGTATTGGGAATTGGTAAAATACATATATTAGAATTGCTGCGTTTCAAAATTCCTCGAGAGTTTTTACTATGACAACTCGTCCCTTTCCATCATTCCCTATTACTACATCTTGAATTCTACCCATTGGCCAAGTACAACTAGGAAGATTTTCCTCTTTTAATAGGACAAGGCTATTTTTTTTTTTTTTGTATATTACTTATTTTCAAATTTCCATTTTCTGCGTTGTTGACGATTGTATAAATAATCCCTTGACCATTTTTTCCAAATAATTTGATTAATTTTTTGAACTTGTTGCCATCTAGAGTGTCGATTATCTGGAATCTCAATTATATTAGATTCAGGAATGGAATTAATTGGACGACCGATTAAAAAATATCCAGGTGTTAAAGAACTGAAATCGTTGGGATCAGAAGAAAAAGGAATTAGTGGTCGACTATTTAATATACCTTCAACTTGATTAACAACAGTTAAAAATTCTTCAATAGTTAAATTAAAATTACCTATTGTCCTTTTCAAGTGATACTTAAACGATTTCACGCCTGCCTCCCAGAGTCCACCAAAATTTGGAGATCTAGGAGGCAAAAATTTCCAAGATATTGAATGTGAAATCAAATAAGATGCCAAATTATCCGGGGGAGTTTCCACAAGTTTGTATAATTGTTTTAATTCTGAATGTGCACCAACAAAATTAGTACCATTATCAGAAAATATTATGCTGGGAATACCACAACGAGCAACAAATCTTTTTAATGTTGCAATCAAGGCATCAGAAATTAAATCACTTAAAATTTTTAAGTGAACAGCTCGGCTCGAGAAGCAAACGAATATCGCTACATAAATTTTGTTTAAAACCCCCTTACATTGATTTTTATATTTAATATAAAAAGGACCGCAATGGTCGATACCAGTACTTGTAAATGGAGGAGTTACTATCACTCTTTCTTTAGGCAATGATGCCTTTAGCTGCTCTTCTATTTTAGGTTTGGCTTTAAAGCATTTAATACATTGATGAACTATTCTCCTAGCATTATCTCTCCCATTTAATGGCCAATATTTTCCCCTAACAAGATGAAGTAAGGTTTGGGGACCGACATGTAAATTATTTATGTGGAAATGTTCCATTATAATATTAGTAAGTTTAAGATCTCTCGGTAAGAGAATTGGGTGTCTCTCATCGAATGACAAATCAGAATAATCTAATCTCCCTCCAACACGAATTAATTCAAATTCATCCAGAAAAATATTTAAATTACTTACAGCTCCTTTGACAATTTCCTTTTTTGTTAAACTATTTATTTCTTTATAAAATACCATTGATTGTACTCCCTTAATGAGAAATCTTAAGGCATTCTCAAATTCTTGGACAGTCAAAGGACCACTCCGTTTCTCCTTATTTCTGCATTTGAACACAAATCTGAAAATAAAACTAAGAATTCTAATTATTTTATGAAAATTATTACTTAAAGAGAGGATTTGATTTAGAAATTATTGTTTGACGAAAGAATTAAGTTTGTAGAAGTCACAGTTTTTAGTTCTGTCAAATATATTTCCTTTTCAGGGGAATTTAATTCATTTTGGCATAAATCATCCATAATTTCTTCCATGGCAAAGGATGGCCCTGACCACCAGAATTCCAGGCGCTTGAGATCAGAAGGATTGACTCCACAGGAGATGAGATCAGCAGGACTATCACAACATGAAATATGTTTCCACTGATAGTTAGATGTAAGAGCTTGAATTTTGGAGACTGTTTGCAACAAAGGTTTTTAATTGATGTTTGCTCCTATAATCATATCTATTTTTCCAGGTTTGTCAAAATTGGGATCAGCTAAGATAGAACGATTAATGTCATTGAACCTTTTAATTTTAAGATTAGGTTGGATTGAAGGAACAAAATCAGTAATCCTAGAAACAATTAAAAAATCTAAGGGGAAAGTATAAGAAGAATCGTTATTACTAATAAATGCATCATTTATTTTCCATTTAATATTTGTTGAATTTTCACTTAATCCACTGAATGCGAGATTTATTTTTTTCTTTTCAAGACCAAGTTTTGAAGCAAACTGAAGGGTCATAAAATGCGATTGAGAAGCGCTGTTTAGAATTACCCTACCGCGAACATAACTCTTCAACAGTGGAGACCAAACACCCACAATAGCAGTGGAGAGAAAAACGAACTTATTCCCCCTCTGATTGAGGGAAGAGAATGACTGGACCGTTTGGGGTTCGGTAGGATTATTTATTACCCCACCATCGTTAGGAGAAGTGGGGGCCACTGACGGAGCCGGCTGAGTAAATAACGTATTCCAAGAAGATCCTTCTGTGTCGGATTGTCCGTTTTCTGACCGGCATAATAAATAATTGTATTTGCCTCGGCACAATCTGCATGTATACTTTGATTTAATAAAGCGCAACTTTATGATTGTTATTTAAACAATTAATGCAGAGTCCATGTTTTTTAATTAGATTGAATCTTTGCAAGGGATTCATTTTTAGAAAAAGTGTGCAATCATACAAACGATGTGATGTTTTGCACAACAAACAATTATTATTGTTATTGGACTTCACTATAAAACTTTTGCCTTTGCTTAGAAATGGAGTTTTCAATTTTAATGGAGGTCCCAGAACTCCGTGCAAATTTTCAAATATTTGCGTTCTAGTATTTTGCAAAAATTCCAAAAACATTTCCCATTTCGGCAACCGAGTTGAGGTCAAGCTCATTTCATACAATTTTTGGGATTCTATATCTAACTTTCGGATAATAATATTTATTAAAAACTGATGAGTGAGCTCATTAGTTTCTAAATCCATAAGCTTTAAACCTCTTAGGTTTTTATTTATGTAGGATATCCCATAGAACTTTCTCTTTTTTTTGTAAAAGGTTAGATCATCCCTTTGCAGAGGACGGCAATGTTAATTAAAAAAGCATTCCATAGCAACGCCATCTAGCGTGCTTATTAAAAAGCTCACTCGTTTTGGTTTCCTCAGAGGCCCTCTAACTACCGACGAATAAACATCGTATCAGCGCGTCCGCGTTTCTTCGCCACAACTGGCGGTAAGTCACCTACACATCCAATAATGAGTTTCATTTAATCGTTAACGTCCTCCTAAAAGGAATTATCTATCTTTCCTATATTAATGTTACTGTACTTTAAAATGATTGTTTGTCTTAATTTTCTTTCTGTATAATATTCCCCGTGTAAATACTCTCCTATAGTTCATAATAAATTGGTTTCTTTATTCTATATTGTCTAATTTATTTCTAAAAGTTATAACCCGTTAATCCTAAAAACCCCTAGACACACACTCTGCCAAATAAAAATCTCGCCATCTGAAGAATCTAACTTTTTCGGAAGATTTCGGTTAGATTCCACATTTATAACATCAATCAAGTTCCTAAGACCTTTAGATGATTCAATACAAAGTTTTTCAAAATTCTAACTATTCATAATATGAGAATTTATTATTACACGTTTGTTTTCATATCTTTTAATTAAAACAGTCATTAATGAGTCAAACGTATCTTCCGAGGTTTCAAAAGTTCGTGCTTCACCTTTCAAAGCAGAACGTAAATAAAACAGTTTTTGGGTATCATTTAGCACTGAATTATTTGTAATTAGGCTATCAAATTGTTTTTTAAAATCACTCCAATTTTCTATTACACCATGAAATTCGGGTAAGCTCACATCAGGTAATTTAATGAAACTAGATTTTGGGGAATTACCATTATTACTTAAAGCAGTATTGCAAATAGATACATTTTTAGAAATATCATCATGCTTTGATAATAAAGTTTGTAAGCCTACCTTTATTTCTTCCAGGTCGTCTTCCATTTCTTCTAATATCAATTCCTAATTTGGCAATTGTTCATCTTCTACAACTTCATAGTATTCTATTTTTAGTGCTTCCACACTAGAATACATCTCCGACACTTTATCGAATTTACTTTGAAGCAACAATTGTTCTGCATTCGAGGCTTTATCCTTTAAAAAGGATTGCAATTTGGTGATTTTAGCTTTGTAGCTGCCACGTCGACTATTTAAAGTTTTTGTTTTTTTCGCAAATGTTACGGAAAGCATATCATTTGTTTCAAGAGCTCCTGCTCCTTCCATTTTAATAACGAGACAAAGGACGCGTAATTCAACAACAAATTATTTTAAATTTTACGCAAGTTACCTCCGCGCTCTACTGACCAAATGTTAGATTATTAATTTAGTGCACTGTAGTGATTATAATTTTATAAGAAATCCAAAGGTTTTTAAATCAATTTCTTTTTATTTATGCGACTTCCGACATGAAGTCTTTGGAAGGAACAGGACAGTTTTACAGAATCATTCCAACTGAACAAAACACATGGCTGTGGCAACCCTAAGCGTCACCCTTATTTGCTTACAAATTAACATCGCAACGCTATGGCGCCAACATGCCAAGTAGACGTTTACATGGGCCTTAACACTTACTACAGTTGTTAATACAGACTGTAAGGTTTTCAGAAACTGTATATGAACAGAAATTCGCCATGGAGAAATATAAATTTAGTTTTCCTTCATTAAACACATAATATATAATTTATATTTATTAGTTTGTGCAGATCAAAGTAATTAACTTTTTATCAAACTCTTTTCTAACAGATGATCGGAAAAGTACCTGTAACTGTATTATTTACTCTCTTGTATGCATTTTAAAATTGTTAAATAACTGTACGGAAATAACTGAAATTTTACAGACATAGAATTGTTCAAGACACGAGCCAATAAAAGAAAATATCGATCTTTTGATGAATATTTGGGAACAAGGAAAGGCATTTTTGAAATAAATACAAAAGAGCCTCCATTGTCCTCTTCACATGACCATGGTTCAAAATTTACGAGGTGCGTCGTCAACAGCCTTTGCGCAGGTTTTTTTTATATATGCGACTTAAACCAAAGCTATCTGGAAGAGATCAGGCAGTGACAGCCATTATATGACATCACGAAAGGAGGGAATGCTTTTCTACGCTTACTCGCTTTGTGAGGAATATAAAGCTTACGACATTTATTTCTTTTCAGGTCATAGAAAGATATTTGCACATTTTACTGATATTTTTTAGTTCTCAATAGGAATATTTTCTGATGAAAGTTATGTATTAATACGCTAGAATGATGTCTAATATTTTCCCAGAAAAGGGACAAATATCACTCGTGAAAGGCTCATAACAGTAGAAAAAAAATATAAGAAAAAAACTGACTCAATGTAAAATAATTTCTATCAGATAAATTAAAAAAAACTTTACTTGCAAAGAAAATTTGATAAGTAGAACATTAGAGGCATATTAATAAAAAATCGCGAGAATTCATAAGCATTTTGCTGGAGTTCATTTTCCTGTGAAAGGACATATTTTGTATGATCATAGAATCAATGAATCATAACAAAAGGAAGAATTATATAAAAAAAATGCATGCAAAAATATATACAAATATAGAAATGGCAAACAGTTTTAGAAACCATATTATTTATAAAGCAAAATTAGACACTGGATTACATGTTAAAAATATGTTATATATAAATATTCATTCAATATTCAAAAATATAAAATAGTTTTAATCAAATAAAACATAAAAAGAAACATTTACTTGTAAAGAAAATATGAAAAGTAAACTATTAGAAGCATATTATTAAAAAATGCATGCAAAAATATATACAAATATAGAAATGACAGACAGTTTTAGACACCACAGTGGCATAAGTTCGATATACGAAATTTTTTTTTTTTTGGCAATTTTTTTGGCGCCTTTTTTGGGCGATCCTGCGCCAGATTCTGTCTACCCTGATTCCACCTGTTTTCCTGTCAGATTCCGTGGGGTTTTCGTTTCATGGCGAAATTTCCAATCAGAGTACAGTAATTTTTTTTTTATGGGGGGGGGGGGTTCTATTCATAGTGGATTTTCAACTGTTCTGACATAGATATTTCCAGACAAAAATTCACTGCTTATTTCCTATTATTTTTCTTAATATTTATAATTATATTAAAAATTACTTATAAATAATAATTATTTAATATTTATTAAAGTTTATTTTTAATTATTGATTAGGTTGAATATTCTTTCATTATTAGGTTGTATTTCAGTTCTTTTATTTTTATTACTTTATTTCTTATTCATATTACTTATTAATATTTCATTTTAATTGCTGAAAAATTATTTAATTATTGCTTAGGTTGACCTAATTCCGCCATTATTAGGAAATATATTCGTTTATTATTAATGTGCCTTTATCCATATTATTTATTAATATTATTTACTTATTTATTAACATTCATTTTTCCTTATTGATAAATTATTCCAGTTACAGATTAAGCGGACTATCAATTCTTACATTATTATTATTAATTTACAAAGAGTTTAATTTAAATTTTAAAAACCTTGTTATTTTATATACCTTTAAATATTGTAACCTGTTCCCTCTAACCATGGGACTATTTACAGTGTATAGTATAAGTGCCAAGTATAAGAAAGTCCTGTCAGAAAAAGTACCTGCTTGTTTTTTTTTTTTAGCAAAAGGGCCACATTTTGGGAAAAAGAGAGTATTTAATCTTGATTTTGTTTATGAAATATGTAGGGATAAGAAACTATTTTTAGATATTGCAAGACAAACTCATCTGATTAAATTAGACTTTTTTTACTCCAATTGCAAGGTTCTGATGAAGTTTGGGAAGAAAAATTTTATTTTAGATGATGAATCATGGATTTGCAGAAATTCCAGGAATAAAAAATAAGCAACGTGGAAAGCCACGCAATAGAAGTTAAAATACTTTGGCAACGTTGGCTGTAAATACAGGAATAAATTTAATTATATTAAACACGTACTTTAATCGAATAAAATTCAAGCTTCATTCTTTGTATGAAAAAAAATATTTTTATTCAATTTTCTGGCATCGTTATTTTCCAAGAAAGATAGAATAGGTGTGTGGTAACTTAAGTAGAATATAAAAATCTTCGATTGGTAGTTAATGAAAAAAACGTGAGAAACTGCATAAATCGTAATTCCTTATATTGTTGTTCCATCTGTAGAATCAATATTCATTGTCAAATTCAGTGTCCCTTTCAAGAATTCAATGAGCGACTTTGCTTCTTCTGAACCAAAATTAACATTTAAGTCTCCAGTTAAGATAATCAACTTTTTATCTTCGGATCTAATGATTGCAGCAACCTCTGTGCTTGCAGCACTAAAAATGTAGGGAGGAAGATGATAACAGCTGCGACATGTCTAATTGGAGATATATAGATTTTCGACTAAACTCGCTGCTAGTTTTCCTTTTCTTTTCCTTTCAAGAAATTCTTTTTTTCTTTTTGAATTTATTCTAGGCATTTAAACTAGAATTAATTTTTATTCAACGGAAATAAAAATTAATAATTTTAACTTAATGCATTACTCACAAAAGTGATTGTTTTTGCTTACAAGACGCTATCTGTTGTGATTTTGGTGCGAACGTTAGTGACATATGCACGATGCTCCAGACACTTCCCTAACAAGAAGAGCCACATAATAGTAATATTTTGGGCGCGTTTATTCGTTGAAAACGGCACGTTTATTATATATACCTACGAAAATACGCGACGTGAGTTCGTTACGAGTTGCAAGGGTCCCCACTCAATATCTCCAATACCTAAGAGCTTTTCACCACCCCCTTAGCAATTGTCCAACATTTTGACGGACAAGGCGCAAGTCACTTGGTGTACCCCCCCCCCCCCGCGCTCTTTTCCTTTCGCTGGCTATCTCTTCACCATGGCGACGTTTTGGGGGACGGCGGGAATCACTACTTCCGTTCGCTAATTCACTGTTACATAAAACTGGGTAAATTTCCCCATTCATTCCCGTCAGCAAAGAAGATTTACATCAACAAGATATATGGTGCAACTAAAACCATATATCATGGCTTGTAGTTCAACTAAAACCATACATCTTGGTTTGTGGTTCTGTTGCAGCAAACTAAAATTAAATGAGATTTTCCGTTTCATTTATCATTTGATCATGGGACCCAGAAGCCTGGAACCATGATTTTTCCGACAAATGAAAGGTATTTGAAAATTTAGGACAAAAAGGGTTTGATCATTTGGTATTAAATTATAGCCTTCATATTGTAAATCTAGTAACGAATTGCCACACAAATACCATAGAAGGCCCTTGGAAGCATGTTACAGATTCACTCCCTACATGCAATAGAAAAATGGAATTAAAATTTCATTTGTTGCTGTATATAGGTTTAGAAAGTCAGGGAAACACAAGGGAGTGGTTGTTTCAATAAGTTTTTAGAAATTGTTAAGGACATCGACTGGGCTGAGAGGGGTTTAAGTCAAATTCTTGAAAAGGGAATTTTAATCAAGATTTTTTTTATCACACTCTATCTTGCTGACATGTGATGACTTTGGTCGTTGTGTGACAGTTTTTTATACATAAAGTGCCACAAGTTAATTCTATTTATGTTTATTTTCTTTAATTTATGACTTAAATTTTAATGTTAATCTGCTTTAATAAGTTCAATATTAATGTTTCTCGTCTAGGCTTATGTAAGTAAGTTAGTTTTCTTATTATCTTATTTTATTAATTTAATTTTAATGTTAATTTGCTTTAATATGTTAAATTTTAATATGCTTTTCTTCTAGAGGCTTAATGACGATAAATAGAACAATTTGTTCATTACTATTCTGAATCAGTTACAAAAATAGATTTTTATACTTAAATTCAATGCACTATTGCTAAAATAATCTTTAACAATTTACATTTAGTTCTATAAAAATTTGCCCTTTCACTACTTTTTTAGTTTAATATTTATGTAGGAAAAAAAATAACATATTTCACTTTTATTCTTCTACTAAAGTTAGGAAGAATCCCGACATTCATTTTCGTACAGAGGTGGCAAACTTTTTGAAAGACGGGAACTTAGCAAAACTGTTTAGTCAGGGGGAAGGGGGGGTAGTAGAGGTGTTTCGGGGCGGCTAAGGGGCGAGGGAGAAGGGGTCTGAAACCCTGTGTTCCCCTAGGCGACTGCTGTCACCGAAAAAAAATTGGCGAGTTTTGAAAAAGTCCGTATATCGAACTTGTTCCAAATTTCATTTTATGCAATAATAATCAGCGCTTCTGAAGTATTCTTTACATTTCTAAATTTAAAAAAAGAATAGAATTAAAAAATAAAAAATCCTTCAATTATTTCATTTCACTATTCTTTGATAAATTGTTCTAGGCTAGTTTTTTTCGAGCAATTTTATTAGCATAATGATCATATTGTGTCATAAATACTACAGCAAAATTTTAAGTTTGGGAAACTATAGATATGAATTTCTCTAGACTTTCAAGATTACAAAATCTTATTATACAAAAATAATTATTTTCTTTTATTCTATTGCTTAATTTCGCCAATATTAGATATCGATAAACCATTTTAGACGTTTCTTTTCCATCAAAGCATATAAGAATTTGTGCTGCTGCTTAGATTCGAATACAACTACAATATTTTTCTGAACGTACTCAATAGCACTAAAACAGAAAATTTAAGAAAACTAAAAGTGATTCCTTTATAATTTTTCTAAAAGTATTTAAAGCTTACCTCAAACAGGCTTATATCTTTTTCAGGGAATGAAATTAATTGTACACGATTTGTTCCTTTTTTAGCAGATCCTTAGCAGATTGTTTAGCCCCATCGAATAAGCTCACACTAAAGTTAGTGCAACAAATATTGTCTTATCTGATATTCCAACAGGAGTATGGATACAGTAGTGGAATGAATGCAAATAACCAGGCCTGGTTTGTAAGTGGTCGAGTTCTTCCACCCCACTTCGACCTACCAAGGTCAATTTTTCTTGCATTCCAAAGGGACCCTCTTTCTTTACAAGCTGTACTTATCTTGTAGTAAGTTCTGTATTTAAAAATACATCCCGCATAGTTAGAATTTTCTGTTTTGCAACGCCATGAAAATGAGTGAGCTTAGTGTATATTTATTAAAATCCAAGCCGCACTCTCAAATTCTCGGTGCTATTTTGCGAAAAAATAAGACATATAGAAAAATTCTTTATTTAAATTTGATATTTACATAATGGGGGGAAAATGAAACTAATAAAAAGTTAATAATTCTTTTTCCAATTATTAAAATCATTTAAATACATTCGTAAAACTGTAATTGCTCAAACCTTTTGTTTCGTGTACAATTTCCCATCCCCCTTCAACGAATTTTTCAATCTCCGATCCTAAATCGCAACCAATTTTTAGTAGTTTTAACACCGGATGTAAAGTGCAGCTAAGATTCGAATAGATAAAAAAAAAACTGCTTTTCTCACTGTAATGTTCACTCACATATGCCGTTAATTTTTCTCCTAAATACTTTAAGATACAAAGAAAATAAAATTAGATTTCTGAAAATATTTTATACACTAATACTCATCTTCTTCAATACACATACAAAGAAGAATCTATTTTTGTTTGAATGAAATTCATAAGAACCATAACCACAAGGCCGATCCTAACAGGTGTTCAGCGTGTGCACCGCATGCAGGCTGCAGACCGCATAAAGTTCTGTCAATCAAGCAAAGTTTCTGGCATATTTCTCAAAATAAAACTTATTATAAATCAATAAAAAAATATGCTGAATTTTAAAAAGAGTTATTGAAAAATTAAACAATTTTCCAATAGCGTGTATGTATAGTATAGTTCAAGAAAACTAGAATATTAGTGTATAGTGTGATGGTCTCTGGTCCATTAATGTCTACTCTTTACACATATTCTACATTTGATTACAAAATTCGTACTAGAGCTCGCAAAACCGCAAAAAAAAAAGTTTTTCTGCTTATGATCAGTGGGCACTGTGGATCGATGCTTAACAAAGACATTTTAAAAAAGATTTTTGCGAAAGTTGCTTCACGAAATCACAAATGGGTTTAATATTACCTAAGACAAGGAGTGTTTAAATTCAAAAGGCATTTAAATAAATTAAAAGTTTTCAACTGAACAATAGCCTTACAATTTAGAAAAGCAAAATAGAGGAAAGAAAGGATTTTTGTGTATTTTTCCATTTTAATTAATGTCTTAAATATCACTCTTATACAGGTAGTCATATCAGTGGTCTTAAACATTTTGAGCTCAGAGAACTCCTAGAATTTGAATCTGTTGTCGTTGAGAACCCCTTCCACACACATACTTAGAAGAATATACATCTCAAAATAATATTTAAAGTAGATTAACATGTTATAGGAACTTTACTTAAAGAAAATTAAAAGAAGTATTGCAATTATGATTAAAATATTCCAATGTAATTTTTAATATATAACTTACTCATTATAATATTAATTTATGATCCAAGTTTCACACCTACCCGTGCTATATTTAGTGGCTCGGATTTGCGCTTCTTTTTTTTCACACAAATTGTCTATGTCTATTGAAATTATTTAGAGTCGCATTTCATTTTCTGCGCTTGACTTGTTTTTATACTTTGTTATTGTAGCCACCCACGTTGAAAAATACATTTCATTCAAACACAATGTTAAGAATGGCATTAAATGTCTTTTATGGGTGAGTAATACTGCATATTTTTCATGAATGTACAATATAAAACTTCGATTTTAACTTCGAATCTGTTGATAATTCGTTTCCTCTGCTGCATTACAGATATTTTGTTTTTCCAGAATTGCAAATAGTGCATTTTCTATTAGAAAAACATTTAGTTGGGAAGACACTATGATAATTAACCAGCATAAAATTATCTCGTAGAACCCAGGAAAGTAATCTATAAAATATTCACAATCTAGTAGGAATTATACATATTAAAAGGGAAAAAATTAATATTCTTTTATTACATTATAGCAAACGTTTAAAAATAAAGTTTATTATATATAACTAAAAAAAATTTTTTTAGGAATAGGTGAGTTTTAGATACCTGCAAACTTCACCAAACTAGTACAAACTCATAGAAATAAAAAAAATTCATACATATTTATAGTTTATTTTGATATCTTTATCCTGATCTAGACCCTTGGTATCCTTGTGAACTCTAGGTTCCGGAACACAGTTTGAAGAATATTGAGTAGATGGTAATAAAGCCAACGTTATTAATGAAAATATGAAAAATTCTTTTAGGCCACATTTGTCCTAGCACGCATTCAGCAGAAACCCTAGGATCGCTCCTGCGTAACCATTCATCTCAGATACTATTTTCTAAGGGGGTGGTATGTTGCATTTACGCCGCACTACAAAGCTGCACGAAGTTACTGGAGACAGCCTTTGTTAATTTTCACTCATGTTCAATTGACGACGACGCTAGATTTAGCATCCCTTTCCTAAATTCCTCACTACACAAACAGATGACGTTTCGGACTCGAGATATTAAGGTGCATCGTCCCTTTGCATAACGAGTCTTTATGGTACTAAACTCGAACCATGACACGGAGCTATGAGTCCGTGACCATGACCACTAGCTATCGCCACAGTAATCTTTTGATAATATTCAATATATACAAAATTAATTTTGATTAAAAAAATATTAACAGCATCTATTTTTCTTCCCATTTAAAATCAAACAATATTCGCAAATACAAATTTGGTAAAAATCATACGTAACTAATTAGGTCAAATAGCCAATAACACCCATACCAAACTGTGAAGTAAAAATGATACTCATTTTATAAAGAATCTGAAG
>BMAO01021712.1:0-14638 GCA_019973975.1 Trichonephila clavata
GTTATATAATTTAAGGTCAAGATTTCTTATTGCCCCCCAAAGTTAAGTTTTTTTAGTGCATTTCGTACAATATTAAAAGTTAAGCAAAATTAGTTATTCTAAGATCATGTCTGCTTCTTCCTCGAACCCTCCCACACCCGAGACTTCCGGGTCGCGACATATTCTCCGAAAATGAAAAAATTTCAAACTATTTGCCAACTTGCAACGGAGGCAAAACGGCATTATTATATCATGTCCGTTTTCCGTTCCTGGCCTAGGCCTACCACCATAACAACTTCATTACTCATGATGCACGCACAATTTATTGTTATGGATTACCGTTTGTACGAGTATTTGACAACATATATGCTATTTCCTGTCCACTAACAAGAGTCGCAGGTTGGCTTGTAAATCATGCACATTTATTTGTTTCAGGTTATTGTTTATACGCGTATTTGACAACGATGTTATGTACTGCGTACTTTTAAGGGTCTACGGTGGGGACTACATTTGTGTAGAGATTTAGGGCTGACTTTGGCGTAGAGACCCAAGGGATCAAGAAGTCTTAAGACATCCACGCAGGTTGGTCTACTTTTGCACAACCCCCAAAAGGGACTCTTTAGACGTCACTGGGGGCAGCCCAACGGTGTTACAGATTGAATACGATTAGTGTTAAAATGTTGTATGGGTGTATGTGTATCTCAATACGATTGCTATATATATATATATATATACTAGCTGTTACCCGCCCGCTTCGCTGGGTATTTCATGATGTTTTTATAAATTTTTACTGCTTATATATATGTATAAATTATTGATATCTAAGTCCTAGCATTAAGAATTCGATTGAATTGAAAAATATACTTATACCTGTAACTTTCACCTGTTGATAAAAAAAAAAAGGCAGAACTCATCTAATTTGTATTTTCTAAAAATCTCTAAAATTGAAGCATAGAATGATGTTTGCTCTTTCGTAACTCAAAAACCAAGTGGATTCCCGCAAAACCAATTTTCGGTGGATCTCTACTCCGTAAATTGAACATGCAAGCCAAATTTCAAGTCTAAATCTAACAGAAAAAAGCAAAAGTTTTACTATAAATATCCCCGTAATCCCGTTGAGAGCCGTTTTCCAAAATTACCGCTCTTAGCGGATTTCAATTCAACAAAAGAAAAATGCAAACCAAATTTCATTATTATAGTCCTTGTAGCTCGAAAAAAGTAATTTTTTTTGTCAATACGTCCCAGTAACCCCCTGCAACCCCCCAGAACTTGATTTGCTTAAAATTTATTCTTAGTGGATCCCTGTTCAACAAAAGAAACATGCTTAACAAATTTCAAGTTTATGGGTCTAACAATTAAAAACAGGAATTTCTTTCTGTAACTCCTCTTGACCCCTCGCAAACATCTTTGGGGGTCAATTTTCATTTTACTCTTTGTTAGAGGAACTCTATTTCATGAAAGGAACATGCCTACCAATTTTCAAGCAGGATGATCAAGTAGTTTAAAAATGGAAATATTTATCGATTACGCCTCTTAATCTCCCGAAATTAAACTTGGTAGTTGATATTCGCGAAACCCATTTTGTAGCGGTTCTCTACTTTACGAAAGGAATCTGCTTATCAAATTTCAAGACTGTACGTCTAACAGTTTAAAAATGGGGATAATTGTCTATAACGCCACTTCTAGGTCTGTTTTCACAAAACCCATTTTGTAGGGGAATTGCACTCTATGAAAGGAATCTGCTTAGCAAAATTTGAAGACTGTGCGTCCAATTAATTAAAAATGCAAAAAATTATCAATAACGCCCCTTAAACCCCCGCAACACCACCTAGGGTCGATTTTCACAAAACACATTTTGCAGTGTATTTCTATCCTATGAGAGGAATCTGCTAACCAAATTTCAAGACTGTGAGTCTAATAGTTTAAAAAAAAGAAATAATTATTTATATCTGCCCTTAACCCCCCGCAACACCCCTTGGGGGTCAATTTTCTCCAAACTCGTTTTGTAGCGGATATTTACTCCATGAAAGAAACATTCCTACCAATTTTCAAGCAGGTAGGTCAAATAGTTTAAAAACGAAAATATTTATCTCTTACGTCACTTATTCCCCTGCAACGCCACTTAGAGATCTGTTTTCACAAAACCTTCTTATAGCTGATCTCTACTCTATGAAAGAAATCTCTTTATCAAATATAAAGACTGTGCGTCTAATAGTTTAAAAATGGAAATAATTATCTATAACGCCCCTTAAATCCCGCAACGCCACTTGGGGGCAATTTTCACGAAACCCATTTTTAGCGTATTTCTACCCTATGAGAGGAATCTGCTTACTAAGTTTCAAGACTGTACGTCTAATAACTTAAAAATAGGAATTTATAACGCCCCTTAAACCCCAAGCCCCCGAAACACCCTTGGGGGTCAATTTTCCCAAAACCCATTTTGTAGCGGATATTTACTCCAGGAAAGAAACTTACCTACCAATTTTCAAGCAGGTAGGTGAAGTAGTTTAAAAACGGATATATTTATCTATTACGTCCCTTAATCCCCCGCAACGCCACTTAGAAGTCTCTTTTCACAAAACCCGTTTTGTAACTGATCATTATTCTACGAAAGGAATCTATATATCAAATTTAAAGACAGTGCGTCAAATAGTTTAAAAATGGAAATAATTATCTATAACGCTGCCTAAGCCCTGCAACGCCACTTGGGGGTCGATTTTCAGCAAACTCATTTTGTAGCGGAACTCTACTCTCTGAAAGGAATCCGCTTACACAATTTCAAGATTGTACATCAAGTAGTTTAAACATGGAAACAATTATTATTAAAGCTCTTAACCCCCCGTAACGCCCCTTGCGTTTCGAATTTCGGAAAATCCTTTCTTAGCTGATGTCTACTCTATCAAAGGAACATGTCTACTAAATTTCAAGTCTGTAGGTTGAATAGTTCCAGAGATTTCGTGATTAGTCAGTCAGTCAGTCAGTCAGTGAGTGAGTCGCTTTTCTCCTTTATATATATAGATATATAAATGAAGTTCGATTACTTTTTTGAATATACCTCGTACTTTGACGCGTTGCTTTCCTCGGACGATTACCATTCGTTTTTTTTTTATTTTTGGTAAAATTTACACACACGCAAAAAACTATACTGCAGACATAATAGACTCTTGTACGTGTATGTGGCTACGCTCATTGTGTAAAACTCTAAAATTCCCTTTTCCCTCA
The DNA here is from genome assembly GCA_019973975.1 of Trichonephila clavata. NCBI lineage: Eukaryota > Metazoa > Arthropoda > Arachnida > Araneae > Nephilidae > Trichonephila > Trichonephila clavata. Next base: position 3,202 of record BMAO01021712.1, read on the forward strand.
ACCTTTTTGATTTCGTATAAGGGCATCCGATTATTATTGTAATACATAACCATATTACACCAATACCGGGTGTTTCTAAATGAAAATCGGAGTTTTAACGCTTTATAGTTTTTGTTACATCTAACTTACAATTCATACATTGAATGAATGAGTAACTGAAAGAGAGTTTTACCTACAAGTTTACAAATGTTCCATTCATCACACAGCACACATCAAGTCGATAGGCGAGTTCTTCCCAAACTTTGTCCAGTGTGTCTGAGGTAATTCTTGCAACAGCTTCTTCAGTCCTGTTAAGTCTGGAAGGTCAGCTGGTAGTGAAGAAACGTACACACAATCATTAATGAACCCCCACAGATAAAAATCACATGGCGTCAGATCGGGTAAACGTGGAGGCCATGCGAAACAGGCTTTATCGGGTGGAACCTTTGCGGCCAATCCATTGGTTTGGTACAGTGATGTTCAACCAATCGCGTACTGAGAGATGCCAGCAAGGCGGTGTACCATCTTGCTTCCAAATGAAGTTATCCAGTTCACTTTCTTCCAATTGAGGAAATATCCATAGTTGTAGAGCATAGTCATGACTAGGCATAACCAGTTAAGTTGGTTCTTCGAAAGCGAAAGGCTCATACATATTCCGCCGAGATATGGCACAAAAAACATTCAATTTAGGTGAGTCTCGTTGCAATTCCAACACCTCGTGAGGCTTTTCTAAGTTCCAAATGCGCGCATTATGAGTGTTCACATGTCCACTGAGGTGAAACGTTGATTCATCCCTGAATACGACATAATCCATAACATTTTCATTAGCATGCATCAACATATCGTTTTCGAATTTGGCGCGTAAGCCGTTGTCTGTCGGTTTAGAGCTTATAACAACTGCAGACGATAAGAACGTAGTTCTACACGTTTGTGTAACACTTTCCAAATAGTCCTCACTGGCATTGCTAATTCACGACTTGCGCGCCGAACTGATTTTTTTGGGCTACGCAAGAAAGAGTCTATCACTCGAGAAACACTCTCTTCGCTAAGCCTTGGTCGTCCCGTACTTTTCCCTTTAAAAAGATAGCTAGTTGTTTCAAATTGATCATATCATCTACGAATGTTATTATCGTTTGGAGGTGGACAACCGAACTTGATACGGAAAGCTCGTTGCACAGCAATAGCAGATTCTGCCTTTGCGAACTGGAGAACACAAAACGCTTTATGTTCACTAGTTGCCATTTTTCTACAAGCTCGCTGATCGGCGAGAAAGGCGGTAAAAATTAGCATACGTTTCGCGTGCAAGCGCCCACATGCCAGCAAACAAAACTGTTTCAGTTGCTCTTTCACTCGATGTATGAGTCATACTAATATGTCATATGTAATAAATATTATAAAGCGTTAAAAATCCGATATTCTTTTAGAAACACCCGGTCCATCTTAACTTGCGTAGAACAGATTTAATATTCTTCTTCTTTTTTTATATTTTGTCATTTACAAACTTCTTTTACGTGCTCTCTCATGATTAGGGGTAGCCGTACTAGACGAGTGTTCATGGCCTCGAACACGTGACCTGTGTTGTCGAATCGTGGATTCGAGTCCCGGAATGAAGGCCCACTATGTAGAGAGACTGAAACATGTTAAATCTGACAAGGCTTACAGTCTTGACGTAGGCAAGGTGTCGATGGCTTGAAGATGATGAAAGCAGCTCAAGCGTTATCTTCGACACTTGATTAAAGCTCAAATTTACGAGTTACGCCACCAATTGCCCTAGTGAAGCTTTAAAGTGCGACGTCAATGAAAAAAAAATCAAATAAAATCAAGCAAGCTTCAAAATTACATCCATTTCTAAGATTTGCATATTAGCACATTGTTTCTTACACATTTCATGAATAGTTCAGTAGAAAAAAAAATTACTATCAATAATTAAAATCTAAAATATATGTTCTTTCTGAAAAAAAAGAACTCATTTATACAAAACAAAGGAGGATTTTGATAACACACACTCGCACACATACCTACACAATGTCCTTTTTTTTAAACAAAAGATAACTTCTTTCTTTTTACATTCTTTCAGGAAAAGAAAATCTAACATGCCTTTATTAGGTAGTGAATATTCCTTTCAACGTGTTTTAGCAGCGAATTAGACCTGTGTTCCCCTTATCGTAAAAAATTCTTGAAGTAGCAGTTAATTTTTTAAAGGTACACACTTTTCTCCCAACTTTAAAAATCAAATTATACTTTAAAAGAAAAGGTTATTTGCTCATGAACGCCTCTTGAGCTAAGTTTTATCCCTTTTTTTCCAATGCAATTATGTTTGGCTTTTATCATCTTTTTCTCTTTTTCAGTGCTTTTCTTTTCAGAAGATATTTCTTTATAAACACGTCCAACGGATTGAGCAATCTTTCTTGTACGTGTTTACTTTCGATTTTGAAGGAATCCTGCAAATTTCGTTTCTTTCTTTCATTTCTTTTTATGAATGCTAAGAATAATTCAATACATTTCTAGGATATTTTTTATAGTTTAATTTCATTCTTAGCTTAGTATTATTAAAATACCTCAAATGTTCTCGGAGCTGTATTGAGAACTGTAAATCAATAGGAATGAATCAGGAACTAAAAAAATATTTATGCTTATTTCATTTAATATAACTTTTTTTTATATGGTTTTCTCATTTCCTTTTATTTGTTTTTAAACATCTAAATTATTCATTTAAAAATATCAACCATGCAAAATCACAACAAACACGTTCTATCGCTTCTAAAGTGATTTTCGATTGCTTTAAGATGCATAATGATCAAATATTCCATTTTGCGATCGATTCCATGTTCAATGTCAACATATCGTTTCTGAAATATTTATTAATGAATGAATACAAAAAAATGTGATATATTTTGGAATAATTGGACAATTATAGACTTCCCACAGAAAAAACAAACTGTTGAGAAATGTAAAGAAGATCTTGTAATAAGAAGTTATTGAAATAGGTATTTTAAAACATTCTTCCTGTAGCGTGGAAGATTTTTCAATAATCTACGAGGTGTAGCACAAAAAACGAGACTGGTTCAATAAATCATTGTACTTACAGAATGAGTTTTCCGTGATAGTACAAGGGGTGATCAAATGAAAAGGTACGAAACGACATAAGAATGAAACAGTTAAATATTTGCATATTCCTCCAAGGGAGAATGTAGCGAGACATCTCGGGATGCCATTGGAGACTCTGACTGGGATCGGATCATGCGCGGGTGCCCGCATGCGCAGGAGAGAGCAAAGGCTCTTATAAAAAGCGGCGTCCAAATGATGCGAGCACAGAATTACTCGAGCACAGAAAAAGCATTAACTTCGATGTGTACTGTGAGACACTCCGACGCCTACGCAGGTCCATCAAGAACAAAAGACCGGGGCTGCTCACGGAGGGTGCGGTTCTGCTCCATGATAACGCGCGTCCACACGTCTCCAGAGTCACACAAATGGAACTGGACAAGTTCCAATGGGAGACGTTGGACCATCCGTCCTACAGTCCGGACATGTCACCCTGCGATTTCCATGTGTTTGGTCCACTGAAGAAACACCTGAAAGGAAAGCGCTTCAACTCGGACGACGTACTTAAGGACACTGTGAAGGACTGGGTCTCGTCACAGCCACAGGAATTCTGGGAACAAGGAATCCTACGGCTTGTTCATCAGTGGGATCGTTGTGCTCAGGCCTATGGTGTATATTTTGAATAAAGTCTATATTTGTACCCACCGTGTCGTTTCGTACCTTTTCATTTGATCATCCCTTGTATTACCTTTCAAGAGTAATTCCTTTCAGTATTCACACACTTCTGCGTTTGGTGCTGCCATTACTGCTAACAGTTCTGGAACGAGGTTAATGGAAGGCCCTTCAGGAAATTCTCCGTTTTTGCCTGAATCTCTTCAACTGAGGTAAAATGAGATCCCTTTTAAGCAAGATTTAACTGTAGGGAATAAAACAAGATATCAATCATTGGCATGGCCAAGTAATTTTAGCGCGTTTTTCATATGTTGTATATTTTACAATAATGCAACTAATGAACTTTTTACTAACAGAAAGTAGTGTGTACTTAAAACAGTACTTAAAAAATTTTTTAATATGATTCTGCTCATCTAGGGCACAAATGCGACCCAATGCCGAAAACCCGAGGTCAATTGGTTGCTTATTGGCTGAAAAAAAGGTACGACAAAATATAGAACGAAGACGAAATTTGCGTCCTAATAGCGCTTTTGTTCCACTACGTGAAAAACGCGCTAAAAAGCCGCATGGGGCCAAATCAGGTAAATAAGGAGGATGCCTCGTCACAGTAATGTTTTTACTGGTCAGAAATTACATGACAGATAGAGCCGTGTGAGCTGGTGCATTATCTTGGTGCAACAGCCATCCATCGCTCCTCAATTATGGTTTATTTTGGTAATTTTTTCACGAAATCTTTTTAGTATTTCAATGTAGTAGTGTTGATTAACAGTCTGACCAATAATGTGAGCGGGAACCTATTCATATCACGAATTTTTGCAATGTTTTGGTCTGTAATCGTTTACCTTGGGCGCCCAGCGCGTTCATCATCTTCTACACTGGCCCTTCTCCTTAAAAACTGCTTATACTATTCAAACGCATGAGACAAAGTTTCATCTCAATAAGCCTCATTATAATTTGAAATGTTTTCGTGGCTTATTTTTTAAGTTTCAAAAGATGATGTTTATTCGACATTTTTCCGGCAGAATGCATTACACGTGTTAACTCACAATGAGGCAGTACTCCCAACTGGCGTGATCGATTTAGGCGAAACTGACCACATGATAGACAGGGTGTGTGAGATGACGTCACCAAAACAGTTGCTGCCGATTCCACTCTTTTTTCAAGCTACACTCTTAGTCTCGGTTTTTTTTTTGTGTCACACCTTGTATATCAGTCAAAATTATAAGAATTAAAATTATTAGCAAAAAAAAAAAAAACATTTTTTGTATATTTGAAAAATTTAAAATGAGCTTGTGTTTATAAAACAAGAAAAGAAGAATTCAAAATTCATAATGAAAGAAGAAATTTTGTTAATAAGAATATCCCTATATCCCTCAAATTTCCCGAACGTTTTGAAGAATAGCGTACATTAGCATTTATATGAAACAATCCCATTGTTGAAGGTAAATATTACTCTTGGATTGGAGAGAGTAAAAAGCTTTTTTTTATTTCTTTATCATCAAGAAGAGAAATTATTTTCAAAGAAATAATTTATTTTTATCTTACAAATTTACAATATCTTTCCCCCTTAAACACAGTATAGAAATTCATTATTTCACATCTATATAAAAAATTCTTTTTTAATATCACACGTGAAAGTAACACGAAGGCTATTGTCAATAAACTTCGTAAATATATCTCGGTCTGAGACTACGACATCTAAACTGCATTCCTCTCTCCAAACTTCCACCCCACGCCAATGCAAGCTTCGTCAGATTTAACGTGCATCGACACGGGAAGGGGGAGGGGTTAGTGGCATCAGAACTTGAAGACTAGCTTTCAACTATCTTGAAACCATGATTACGAGCTCACAATCATGGCTCCGGCTGGGTGGCGTGGTTGGTTTGTCATTGGCCTTCTACATCCAAGTAGGGTTTGCAGCCCCGGGATCCCGAAATCCGGTGGTTTTTTCAAATCCCGGGATCCCGGAATTAAAATAACTAATCCCGGGATTTAATTTTTTTTTTGTCTGAATTACAATTTGAAATTTTTTTCAAAGTATTGTGAATCTGGTATTACATTTAATGTGTCTCATTTACTTTTTTTTGTACTGTATGCGTTTAATTTCAATTTCTTACGTGTTGAACCTTGAAGAGTTTGAGGTTAGTGTCTATGTTAAATCGTGAAATTTGATATGTTTTCTCTTATTTTCTTCTATAACTTTCTCTCCATCGCGAGTGGGATCAGAAAACGGACATTTCTCCCACCCTCAGGATGTCCGGTGTTAGCTAATTTGGGCAGAGGCAATTAGAATTTTTGGAAGATATCTAGTAGGGTTTTCAGCCCCGGGATCCCGGTGTTTTTTCCAATCCTGAAATCCCGGGATTAAAAAAACTAATACCGGGATTTAATTTTTGTCTGAATTATATTAAAAAAAAATTTTCTCATAAAAATTTTCTAAGAATTAAATTTTTCAAAAATTTACATTTTGTTTCTGAAATTTGAACGTAGAATTTTTTTGTGCGATTATAAGTGCTATAGGTAAAAAAAATATATGCACAGCTCTCATTTCTCGTATGGGAGAACGTCGCACAGACCTAAGTGGCTCACTGCATTGCTTACACAATAATAGAAGCAACATCTCAAGAATAGATTTTTTCACAGTTCGTTCTTCAATTAAATGTCGTTAATTGATAGCGGACCTGCTTGGAAGACTTGAGACACTTCAAATCCCATTGCATTACTAACAGGTCATGAAACTGGATCTTCAGTTTCAAATGAGATAGCACTTAAAATTGATTCACATTCTGATTCAATAACCGGATCAATTTATATACAAAAACCTTTAAGTGTAGCAGAAGGACTAAATAAACTTATCAAAGAAGTATATGCACTCATGCAGTCTATTAGATTTGAGACACTGTCATCAAAAATTCAAAAAGAAATGTCTCTTTTAAGAAAATGGACAGAGACGTGGTGACTACCTATAAAGAGCATACTCCTATTTAATGACGATAGTACCTACTAGTAAAGAATCCGAACGAGCATTTTCTTCGGCAGGACAATGTGTCACAAAAATAAGAAGCCGTTTCAACAATGAAATGCTGGAGAAGCTGTGTTTTTATAAGCTTATTTACAGAAACACAAGAATTGAAGAAATACTTTTTTTTTAAATTTCACTATGTACTATTTTTGTTGATTTTTAGGATGAATTATTTTTTTATTTGTTTCATTAAAATAATATTAAATCAATTTTTGATTATATTTTCAATTTTATGCAATTTCAACTACGCTAATATGCAAGTATTTGTAATAGATAGTGCAATCCTAATCCCGGGATGGAAAATATGACACGGGATTGCAAACCCTACATCCAAGGTTGCGGGTTCGACCCAAGTCGGTGGATTTTCATGATGCAGAAAATCGACAGCGGCCATGTCGTATGATAATACGGCATGCAAAAGATCCCTAGAGGCCCTAGTTTGGCTTGGATGATCTCGGCAAAATTAAATCCTGGAACAGGTTCGCATCGTCCAGAGCTCAGGTGCCTCCCTCTGTGGAAGAAACTGGGCGTCAAAATTGCTTGCTGTAATTGGTATCGCCTATAGGGTGCAGAGCTAAAAAGTGATACCAGCTCCTGGGGAATGTGCTTGGTCTGAAAAGGATTAAAATACCAATGCGCAGCCCCATTAGAAAAAAAAATCAATCATGGATACTGTGGACACTTATTTCGCATAAAATTTTCACCAATGACTTCATTTAACCGACCGACATTTAGTTAACACGTTGGATATGTAGTGATGATACTATTAATAGATAAGAATCTCTCAAAACTGTGGAGCGCATCCTCTAAGAAGGCGTGTTAATCCTACGTGGGGGGCACAAGCATATGGAAAAGTCGAAAATAAAAGACTATTTTTAAATAATTACTAATTTACTGAAAGCTAGCAAAACAAAATATATTTTGATATAGTAAAAAAATAAAATACACACATTTACACTAATATAATATACTTATAAATGTATAAGTACTACACAATGTATTTTTGACAATTAATTTATCAATACTAAGTTAAGATCAAGTTTAATAATTACTAGTAACTCCCATGGGCTTATCATTTACAAAATTGTATACAAAATACTTATCTTGATAATTTGAACGGTTTAGCATTTAGGTCGTATAGTAGCTTTAGTGCCAAAGTGCATTATTATTGCATGCAATACATTGTTATTGCATGGGGAAAGGTGCTCGATGAAAATTATGATTAAAAATTGGGTCACAAATATTGACAATTTGAGAAACACTGCCATAGAAGATTCAATATCTAAAAATTAACTATTTCCGATAGAAAAACATACCTTAGTTCTACCTAATAATAGCTAAACCAAATTAACAGAGAGGTAGTTGAGCTAACGCGTTGTTAAGAATTCCCTAACGAATTCTCTTTGTAACCGCCGGGGCGTCTGAACGCTATGTAAGTAGATACTTTTGTTTTTGTTTACAAAACACTCTGTACTCTGAATGCAGCTCTCCCAGCTTGAAGGTGCCAGGCCTAATAACACTGGATAAATAAATTGTTAAGTTTATTGTTAACGATGGCTCTCCTTATTGAAGATTGAATTTAAATGTCTGACTACAAATATAAAAATTTCAGACGTGTCTGAAAAAAGCTAGTACGGTTTATTATTTTTACACTGTCATATCCCTGATAATTAATGATTATTAGCTTCTAGCTTTATTGAAAATATTTTAGTAATTATCAAATAGTTGGATATATATGTAGAGTATTAAATATTTTATACTGTACGTGCAGCAATAAAATGTTTTTACAGATTCCTAATTTAAAGTCAGATCTATTTACTTCACATTTCTCTTTCTAATTCTTGAATTTAATATCAATTCGGAGAGAGCTGCAAGCATGCAGTTGAAAAAAATTATGCGTGTGACCACACGATAGAAGGGAAAACTGATTCATTCTGGGAAAGAGGATCCAGTTGTTCCTATGTATTACGTTTTCTTTTACGACATTATCGTATGCAGGTGTTATATAGTTCTCTTTTTTTATGCCTATTCATCGGTGGATTTGTTTATTTCATCTATTTTCTTTAAAGGGCAATGTTTAAACAATTATGCATTCTAATATATTTAGAAAAATATATTCGATTTAAATGACAATTAGTCCAATAATTTAAAAATATTTTTTTCAAACTACTTATGTAGACTATATTTATATGATAAATATGTTTACATGCGACGAACATACTATCGCAACAATGCCAACGTTCAAGATAACTCGCCAAGTTAGCAACCCCGATTTACCATGTGTCATACCTGCTGAATTGGCAGCCATGTGCTTCCTTTTATATAATGTCGCCAAAACCGTTGAGATAATACGTAGTACCGTTTATATAACTTATATAACGCCGTATATACGATGTAAGGCTAGGAAAACTTTTGCCCCGAGAGCCGTTTACTTTTCTTAAAATTCTCTAAGCAAACAAAAGGAGGGGGTTCATACTTGTTTTTCACAATTAATGTTTTCATTTTCTCGTAAGTTGTCGTCACTAATGTAAACCAAAATATCGGCAACTTTCTCGCCAATTAACTTCATTAAAATTTCGGATTTTGATTGTTTCGGCACATTTTTGTGCTTAAATATATTCGTTATACTGAATCAAAAAATATATCGCTTCGTTTCTTCTTATCTTCAATCTCTTTCAAAAGAATAATACTTTTTTTTCAATTATTTTCACTTGAGTTCCTCTTCTCTCTTTCACTTGCTGGAATTGAGTCCACGAAGCAATATTTAAATAAAGAAATTAAAACTTCTCGGGGAAAAGCGTGCATGAAATTTTTACTTGAAAAAAAAAAAAACTTAGCTCGCGTCGCCGACTCGAGCACAATTGGAGCCGAAACCACCCGGCGTCACGCACCCGAGCCTGACGCTTAATTTAAATTCACTCTTCAGCAAAACGCACCGAAAAAGTTGTTCACTTCAAAAATGTGGATTTTAAAATTTAAGGTATTAAATAAGAAGAATGTTAAAACACACAAAATTATCCGAGATTATTTTTATTTTAAGCTGGATTATTTATACGTCTAAAGAGTTAACAAAAATTAAAAAGAAGAAATCTAGTGTTATGTAATTTAAAACATTTTGAAAATAACTAAACATTAATTAATCTAACATGAAAGTACAGTATATTAATATTTATGTGTGTTTCCTATGTGGAATTTGTTCGCGAAGTTTCTAAATCCTTTGAATAATCTATTGAATCATTTTTTAATCAATCACTTTCACTTGTTATCAGATCACTATTTTCTGGAAAGATTTCTAATCTTTGAGACAACTTTTGCTTTTTGATTTGAAGAGTAGATTTTGATATAATTAATTTTTAATTTATAATTTCAAACGGGAATAACTTTGTCGACTAAACCCTTCTCACGCAAATGATTAATACCAAAAAAATTTGTTAAGGAACTGTAAAAGTATTACGCTTTAACAAAAGCATTTTAAGAGGGAACTTATTATTATTTTATTTTTAAGCGTTCTAAAGTCTATTCAAATGATAACTGGCACAATTTTCTCCTAATTTTACTTACTTTTAGGAATTATTTACATGAGTTATTAGAAGGCACTTTCCCCCCATATTCCAATTATTCATTTGTTAAGTTAAAATTCCTTACTTTGCCGTTAAGAATTTAATTACATTAACGTTTTATGCTAATATGTAATTGTTATGAAAGTTTTATGTTTATTTCCCTCAATATGGAAATATCAATGATTTGTTTTCAGAAGAAATCGTTAAAAAGCATATACACTGTTTCAGTTGACCATATCCTTATTTGCTTTCAGATTGGCATTGGACCGTTGCCAGCTGTATGGCATAATCCTTAAGTCAGATAGTTTTATAAAAAAAACTTTTGAAAGATGCAGTTGTCTAGTAAAATAATACAAGATTAAACTGAGAATGTAAGAGAAAAGCAAAAAATAGAATTATACGGGGGAAAAAAGATCAAAATCCATTGAAAAAAATCCATTACCTACGCATATAATAAATTTAAAAAGATAACAAAACAATTGAATTTTAGAATTTGATTTTTACAAAAATTTTATGCAAGAGCTAAAAATTTCAAAAAAATTAACCAAAAGATCAAATTTTGCAACTCCACTTTTTCTTTACCTTTTTAATTAAATTTTTTAAAAACTAAAGAATTGAATTTTGATTAATTTTTTTGAAATTTTTATCTACTGTATTAAAATGTACGGGAAAAAAATTCTAAAATACAACTATTTAGCTTATTTTAGAGATCTTATAACATTTTAAACTGAAATTCATCATAAATTCAGAAAATTTATCCCGACAAGAAACTTATAATAAAAATAACCAGAGAATGATTTCTACTCAAATCATTACAGATTTATAATTACAGATTTAGATTATTATAAATTAATGTGTAATTAATACTCTGAAAAATATATTTAGGACAAAGCAACTTTAAAATAATATTGCCCAGTAAAAATCGCTGCCTGTATTTAAAAAGTTTAACTAGAGCCTTAAAGATAATGCCACTATTGATTTTATAGGTCATACATTTTTTTTAAAAATGTGTGATGCATCAAGTAATTATCTAATGATAATTTATCATTTTTAACAAGAAAAAAAAATCAAAAAGGCCAAGTGTTTCTTACAAAGCTACTACTACTTTTTACGTTAGAAATACACTAAAAAAAACCGAATGATAAATTACATAACAGTC